>JABUQX010073132.1:0-15000 GCA_015478945.1 Trachelipus rathkii
AGAGAGATACACCTGCCGCTGCGGCTACCTATAGAAAAGAGATAAAGTACAACATCGCTCCGAAAGATAGAGGGTAAAGTGAACTGGAAAGTACAGGACAGTTTATAGGCCTTTTGGCCTTTGACTCGACCTGTCCAAAAGGCGAGTGAGAACCAGCCCCAAGATATGAGAACAGTACTTCCAATACAAAGGCGGAGACCCTTGTATAGCTGGAGTAACTAAGAAGAGGAAAAAAGTCTCGCAACTAAACAGAACTCCCAGTTTCTTTTGAGGCCGCCCTAGCAACCGTTGTGATGTGAGGTTTCCAAAACATTTTTTGTTTATGTTAAGGCCAAGGATGTTTATATATTGTCAACAGGCAACAGGAAAGACGAGAGAACCGTCGAAAGAGATGGAAAAGTTAAGTGTCTTAGAGAGGGAGATTTTAGAAGTTTGGTTAAAAATTGAATTTCAACAAGGTTGAGACGACCCACCCGGAAATTCTATCCAGGTCAGTGAAATAGAATCGGAAAGATAAACGGGAGCAATTCTAGAAGTAAAAGAAGGCAGAATTGAAATGAGTTTGACGAATGAAGGGTCGAGGTCATCGGAATAAGTGGATAGAGTTAGATTTGATGTGTGCAGTGAGAAGATAATTAGTAAAAAGTAGGATAAAATGAGAGATACTAGAGGTAACCCTGAGGAACAACCATCTATTGACAGAAAAAAAGAAGAAGAAGTCTGCTCCATCAACCCCTCGAACCGATATTGAGTCGACTTGAAAGAAGTTAGACATAAGTAAGCAAATGAAGGGGCGGAATCCCAAAGAGGGATTAAGAGACATGTCGCGTGCCATAATTGTGTTGTGTTTTTGTGTCCCCGTTCAAATGTTATGGATATGTCAAGCGCATCCACACGCAAGTTTCTGTAGCTCTAAAAAGCGGAAAACAAAAATAAAATTGGTTAAGTAGGAAGGTATATCGCTAGTAGACCTTGAACGCCGAAATGCCGTACTGGCGATCGAAAGAAGAGAATGGATTCAAGATGTCTAAGAAATAAGTGGAGAAAGGGTTCTAAAGATCTTAGAAGAGACATACAAAGTGAGAAGCTAAAAACTAGGGCGATATTAGAAGTATCAGAGAGGCTTCCTTTTTTCCGGATAGGTTGGCATGTGCCGTGTTTCCAACACTGAGGGAAAGTGCTTGTATTGAGACATAGAGAATATAAGAGATTAGCCCGTGGAGTCAGCACGTAAGCACATTCACTCAAAACTCGGGGAGGAATGCCATCCGGGCCAACCGCCTTCCTAACGTTCATAAGATCTCAGGAGCCCATGTACCCGATCAAATGTTAACCAACAGCAAAGACATAGCACACCTGAGAGGAGAAAGAGGAGATATGCCAGAATCGTCCAGGGGTTGAGTTAGAGGAACAATAGAAGGCGAAGAGATTCGGACTTTTTCAGTTGGAGAGGTGTAGAAACAGATGCAATCAGATCGAATAAAGAAGGAAAGGCAAGATTTACAGAATTGTTTAAAGATGTTTTTTTGGCAAGATGCCAAAAAGATTTGTCAGTAGGCAGAACTAAGGAGTTAACGTTGCACTTTCATTTGATGAACCCCTGTTGCTCGTCGAAGTAAGTCCCTGCTCGATTCCTCAAGCTGAATGAAATTAGCGAGAGTGATAGGAGACACGAGAATTTTTCCACTCCCAATACGCGCTGTCTCTTAGAATGAATGTAAAGACACAAAGCACTTTTCGAACCATGGATTGATTAAAGTGGAGAGAAAGATCTAGTCGAAGAAGGAATGAACCTGTTCATCGTCAACGATTACAGCTCTCACTTTAGTGGCAGAAGCCCAAGCGTCATCAGAGTTATAAGCAATGCCATGTCCAATTATAGTTAGCGTAGAAGCGATAAAGTGCCAGAAAAAATGCATAGGAAGGATGGAGCTGTTGGAGAGAAAGTAATAAAATTAAGAGATATAAGGTTGATCAGATTTACCAATAGCAGCGAAGGTGGTGTATTTATAGAGAGAAAGACTAGTTGGTGAAAGTATAGGTCACAGTGTGTTTCAAGAATTGGGTTGGCGATGTGTGTGGGGTCTTTTCGATTTATTGCTCCCAGATGTTGAAATGCTGAATGATTCCGGCCCTCCTATATATATATAATATATTATATATATTATATAATATATATTATATATATATATTATATATATTATATATATAATATATATATTATTATATATTATATATAATATATAATATATATATATATATAATATATATATTATTATATAATATATATATCGGCCTCTAGTATATTTATATAATATATATAATATATATATATATAATAAATATATATATATATAATATATACTATATAATAAATATATATATTATATATATAATATATATATATATATGTATATATATAATATAATAATAGTATATATAATAATAATATATAAGTATATATATATATTATATATATATATATATTATATATATATATATATATATATTTTTGATTTTATATATCTATTATATATAGTTCATTTATGTATTAATATTTTAATAATTAATTATGAATTAATTAATATAAATATATATATATATATAATATATATATATATATATATATATATATATAATATAATAATATATCATATATTATATAATATATTATATAATATATATACATATTCTATATATATATATATATATATATATAAATGATATATAATAATATATATTATATATATATATGTATATATATATATATATTATATATATATAATATAATATATATATATATATATATATATATGATATATAATATACTATTTATATATATTATATATATATATATATAATAATATATATATAATATATATAATATAATATATATATATATATATATATATATAAATATATAATATATATATATATAATATATATATATATATCGAGTTTTAGCCACAATATATGTTTGGAATTATAGAAGGAGGAAAAAAGGAATACTAAAGGTGCATACGTCAAGAGGTAAAAAGAGTAAATGAACAGTAAGGGATGAAATGGGACTTAGAGGGATAGGAGCTCTTCTGGAAAGGAAGCGCCAAAGGTAAGAAATTGAGAATATGAGGGAACCTGCTTAGAATGAATATGGATGGTGGCTTTTGTAACTGAAGAAAAAGGATTGAGGGGAAGTGTGAAGAACACTTGCGAGAATCTGTATAAGATTAACAGTGATGAAGATGTTGAATGTGAATGCTGTGTAGCTTTGAGGTGCTAAGAAAGATAGGTATTTTGGGATGAGTCATTAGCAAGGAGAGGTAAATGGGTTAGAGTGGAAGAAAGTTTGAAAAATGGTACAAATCTGCAGGTATAGATGAAATGACTGGTGAAATGAATCAAGAACCGAGGCGAGATGGTGATTGATTGGATTTGAAGTTGTGTAATAAACGTTTATGGAGGGTATAGTTCCGAGGGATTGGAGGAGAGCATAATAGTACCCTTATATAAGGGTAAGGGAGATAAGGGACTGTATTATTTATAGGGGAATTAGTTTATTGAGTGTTGTATTGAAGATATATGCTGGTATTTTAGTCGAAAGATGGCGTCGAGTGGACATGAAATGGACTGATTGTGAAGAAACAAGTCGTGGTGAGTTTAGGAGGGGTAGAGGCGTGTGGATCAATCTTTACAATTGAAAACAAATGACTGAGAAAATGAGTGAGAAGAAAAAATAAATTGTATTTAGGGTTTTATGGATTTGCAGCAGGCGTATGATAGGAAAATAGGGAGCCTTGGTAGTGTTAGTAATCGTATGTGTTGGTGGAGGCTTCTGAAAGTGGAATCAAAAGTATGGTGTGACGATAGTGAAGCGTGTGTTCAGAATAAATGGTGTCAAAAGTGATTGGTTTAATATTAATCAGCGGAGTGAGGCTGGGATGTGTTAATGTCCCTTTTGGTTATTTCAATTTGCTATATGGATGTGGTTATAAAGATTAGAGATGGGGTGGCAAGGAAATGTGTTAAACTGATGGAGAATGAATGAGGGGAGGGTGCCCTACCTATTACATGCGGATGGTTTGGTTTTGTGTGGTGATCTGAGAGAGTTTAAGAGATGGTAGAGAGAATTTGTAAAAAGATTTGTAAAAAGATTGTTAAAAAGATTGGTTTGAAAGTAAGTAAGATAAGAGTAAGATTATGGTTGTAAGTGAGACAGTCCTCGGTGTGAAGTTGTTGGATGGTGAGTAGCTTGAACAGTCTGAGTTTAGAATATTTAGGATATAGTTGGATGAAAAAGGGAACGGATTGATGCAAGTGTAGCTAGGAAGTTGAGAATGCAGAAGGGTGCTGTGAATTAAATGGGTGGAGGTAAATCAGGACTATTCCCCTTGAGTGGCTAGGTTTACATTGAGGTATTTGTTACCTGTGTTCAGTGTATGTAGTGAAACTATGGCTGGTAATAAGAGCGTATAGATCTTAAAGTTCAACGTTGTTCAGATGGACAATCTTAAGTGCGTGTTATTAGGTTTGAAAAGAATTGATAAAATGACAATGAACGTATTAGAATTATGTTGATGTGAAGAAAGGGGTAAATGAAAGAATAAATGAAAGTGTATTAAAGTGGTTTGGTCATATGGAAAGGATGAATGACAGTTGGTTGGTTAAGCGGATGTATATTGGTGAGTGTGTTGGGATTCGACGGCTGGGAAGCCGAATAAAAAGTGGAATGATCAGGAATCGATGTCTGAAGGAGAGAGGGCTGTGAGTTGCAGAGGCGATCAATTAGGTGCATAAATAGGAGTGAAATGGAGGGTTTGTAGGGTTATGGTGTGGCCACCTGGCCAGGGATGAACCCTTTACTTGACCGATATTGCCATAAAAGTGAGGGTTCCGATTGCGTCCCGGGAAGAGCCTTCTAGGATGGCATTTCTGAAACCTGCGACGAGTTCTCACTAATAGGTAAAGAGGGGGCGGTAAGGCTGGCTTTCTTTTCGGTAGTTTGTGTCATATCTTCTACCATTTTCCCTTTCGCCGATGCATGTCCACCGCACTTCTATCTCAGGTCTTGGGAGAAGAAGGAGAAAAAATAATATATATATTAATATTAGTATATATATATATATATTATATATATATATAATATAATATATAATATATATTATATATATATATAATATATTATATTATAATATAATATTAATATATATATTATATAACTTTATATATATATATAATAGTATATATATATTATATAATAGCTATATATAATATATATATATATATATATATATATAAATTATATATATATATATATATATAATATATATAAATATATATATATATATAGTATATATAATATTATATATTATTATATATATAATAATAGTCGCATTGACTTTCGGCATCCAAGATATTAAAAATAAATTATTTGCATTCGCACTCGAAAACTCGGAATGCGATTAGAAAATGTTCTGGCGGAACTTGTTAGAAAATTTAACAACTTCTGTGAGAGATTGATTAGAATGAGCTGACTAGTGCCGTCTCAAGGTAGTGCCAGTAATTTGAGGTTGCAGTCGAAAATCTAGGCAATTATTATATTGATCAGGACTCAACTTGTGAGTATATTCGCTCGAAATCAATTGTTGAAGCAATTCCGCAATGGTTCTTTATTCAGTGTGCTTTGGGATAACTTCGATATTGTTTAACCATGACAACGCAAACTGGTGCCACTTTGCAATTGTAATGTATTCTGAAAAAGGAGAATGACAGTGAAATTGTAGAAAGGAAAAGAGAAAAGAGTAAAGGAACCCGCAGATTCCAGCTTTAAATACGAATCAGATTTTACTCTAGAAATAATATGAAATTATAAAATTTAATGGGACAAATGAAAACGAAAAATCATAAAAGATAGATGTAGTAATTTTACAGAAATTATAGTAATGGATGATCTTCTGTTTCATCAAGTTGAAATTCTTGGTTTTGTTCTGCTAGCGAAAGTATCGGTCTCTTTCAACACACTACTCAAAGGAAATACTACAGAGATATTATTTGAAAGGAAAAGTATGATAAAGTTAAAACTAAAGTTTCAGAATTAATCAGCCCTCCTATCAAAAAAATCAATCCAAGTTAGCTTTCAACCACCGACGAATGGTCAGAAGACTTAATCAAACATTTTCTTTGTTTTCTCCGAGTGTCTATGCGTTGACAATTATTTTCAGAAGCCAATTTTTGTGTCGTGCTCTGAGACCTTTCACTGAACGTCATACAGGTGATATTCAGGGTTCGTATTTACTCTAATATTGCCCAAAATGGAATCTATCCCCAGAGAATGTTCACTGTGTCATGAGAGATGCTGATGCCAATATAAAGAAAATTCTGTTTCTTTCTTGAGTGAACAACACAAAACTCCGTCAGCCACCAACATTAGAATGTTGTGACATCTCAAAGAACAATCAGCTAAGTTCTCTCAAAATATAGGTCAATTTCGGCACACTTTAATCATTCGACCATGACTCAGTAAGAACTAAAAAAAATACAGGCCAGAAAATTAAAGTTCGCTAACTTACATTAATATATGACGTTACTCTGTTATTTTAAGGTTGCAAGAACTTAATGAATCTCTTATGCATACGCGCCGCCCTGTTATAAATAAGTCTTCCCATTCCTATGACAATTCTCTTTCTAACAATTGTAATCTTTTGTCTTTCCAGTCATTTAAAAGATATCATTATGATAATGCAGCAAAACTTGTTTGTCATTCTCCTCGTAAATCAACACGGAGAATATTAATATCCCTCAGACAGATGACAGTTCAAGGAATAAAAATGATAAGAGAGACGATATTATGATCTTCCTCTACTCTTAAATATAAGGTTCGGTGGCATTTGCTATTGTACCATTAATGATGGGAACAATGGACATCGTAAATGTAAACTTATAAGTTTTACCTATCACCCGTTAATTTAGATAAACCTCGGAACAGGCAATATCAGACGTGCTAAGCGTGTTTGTACTAAACTTAAATGATCCTACATCGTTAATTTTCTTGTTCCAAAAAATAACTTTGGTAAACCTGCTTTCCTACTCTTATTCGCTTTGATGAATCTATAGCCAATACACCTACTGAAGGGGCATATACAAAGTAATTATTATATATAATATATATATATATATAATATATTAATATATTATATATATATATAAATATATATATATAATATATATATATATATATATATATATATATATATATATATATATTATATATATAATATATATTATATTAGTATATATTCCAACTCAAATTTTCTTTTTCATTTTTTTTTATTTTTAGAAATTTGTCGGGAAGCTGGTGCGGTGCGGTGCGATCAAAAGGCCCCGCACTCACGCACCCGCACACCGCGAACCGCACACCAATTTGTCACCGACGCGATTGGATCAAAACCCGAGGCTCTGGCGCACCGCACCGGCCCGCACCGAGGTCGCTGAAATTTTGATGCGCCACCGCAACCGCACCGCACAAAATTGAGCGCACCTACGCCCGCAAACCGCACCGCACCCGGTGCTCGCCAACCCTAATATTTATAGTATATATATATATATATATATTATATATATATATATATATATATATATTATATATATAATATATATATCATATAATATATATAATATATATATTATAATATATTATTTATATATATATATAATATATATATATAATATATATATATATATATATAATATATTATATATATATATATATATATATATATATAATATATATATATATATATAATATATAATATATATATATAATATATATATAATATATATTTCATAATATTATATATTATATATATATAATAATATTATATAATATATAAATTATATATATATAATATATAATATATATATAATATATAATATATAATAGTATATATATATATATGTTTAAATAATCAGCATTTTGCGAAATTTTTTTTTAAATTATATAAGAAGGCCAAAAGGGAATGGAAGAATCAATGGAGAAAGAAAATTAAGTTCAAAATAGGCAAGAAATAGCATAGTGTTCGGTTTGCTTCCCTGAAGAAAATAAATAATATTTGAATTGCTGACCGAAAAAGTCTTCTTTGATATAACCTAGTTAATAAAGTACCTATATGCAATTATGCCTACATGTCTAGTAACCCAACCCTCTTTACATTGACTTGAAAATTCTAAGATAACAATTGGATTCAATATACCTAAAGGATTATTTCTGAGAAACTTAGAGAAAAGTTGAGTATAAGATAGAGGAAGACTTAGAAAATAAGCTCGTGTATCAGATGAAAGAAGACTTAGTGGATAAGTTTGAGTGAAAGATGGAGAAAGATTTAAGAGAAAAAGTTTCAATGTCAGATGGAGGAAGACTTAGAGAAAGTTCAGTGGTAAGATGGAGGAAGAAGTTAGAGAAATAAGTTTCAGTGTCAGATGGAGGAAAGACTTAGAGAATAAAGTTTCAGTGTTAGATGAGGAAGACTTAGAGAATAAGTTTCAGTTCAGTGAGGAAGAGTTAGAGACTAAGTTTCAGTGTCAGATGAGGAAGCGTTAGAGAATAAGTTTCAGTTTAATGGAGGAAGCAGTTAGAGAATAAAGTTTCAGTGTCAGATGAGGAAGACTTAGAGAAAAAGTTTCCAGTGCTAGATGGAGGAAGACTTAGAGAATAAGTTTCAGTGTCAGATGGAGGAAAGAGTTAGAAGAATAATTTTTCTAGTGTCAGATGGAGGAAGAGTGTAGAGAATAATTTCAAAAGGTCAGATGATGGAGGAAGACTTAGAAAATAAAGTTTCAGTGTTAGATGGAGGAAGACTTAGAGAATAAGTTTCATGCTCAGATGGAGGAAGATTTAGAGAATAAGTTTCAGTGTCAGATGCGAGGAGAGTTAGATGAATAAAGTTCAGTGTCAATGGAGTAAGACTTAATGAATAAAGTTTAAGTGGTAGATTGAGAAGACTTAGAGAATAACAGTTTCAGTGTCAAGATGGAGAAGAGTTATGAGAATAGTTTCAGTGTCAGATCGAGGAAGTGTTAGAAGAAATAAGTTTCAGTGTTATGAATGGCAGGAAGAGTTTAGAGAATAGAAGTTTCAGTGTCAGAGGAGGAAGACTTAGAGAAAATAGTTTCAGTGCTAGATGGAGGAGACTTAGAGAAAATAAGTTTCAGTGTCAGATGGAGGAATGACTTAGAGAATACAAGTTTCAGTGTTAGAATTGGAGGAAGACTTAGAGAATAAGTGTCAATGTAAAATGTGAGGAATACGAGTCCAGAAAGATTTCTAGAATTTAAATGGAAAGAGAGTTTGATAATATTCAGTGTCAGATGGAGGAGAGTAGAGAATAGAGTTTGGAGTGTCAGATGGAGGAAGAGTTTAAGAAAAGTTTCAGTGTCAGATGGAGGAAGAGTTAGAGGATAATTTGAGTGTCAGATGGAGGAAAGATTAGAGAATAAGTTTAGTGTCAGATGGAGGAAGAGTTTAGAGAATCAGTTTGAGTTCAGATGAGGAAGAGTTAGAGAATAAGTTTTTGGGTGGTCAGATGGAGGAAGAGTTAGAGAAATAAGTTTTGAGTGTCAGATGGAGGAAAACTTAGAGAAATTAAGCTACAAGTGACAGAGGAAGGAAGACTTAGAGAAGTAAGTCGGAACCAGAAGAGAAAAGAGTTAAAGAATTAAAGGATAATGGTAGAGGAATTGATGATAACAAAATAAGAAGTCTAGTTGCCGGATTGAGGAAGACGCTAGACACATTGGCAGGATAAAAATTATTAAAGGGATGATGAAAAAGAGATTAAAAATATTCATTTTTAAGGTTTACAATATTTTAACTGTAATTCATCTTCACTGTTTCCTATAAAAGTTATGATTTAAGGATAAATTATATTATTAAATTATTATTATTATTATTATTATTATTATTATTTATTAATTATTATTTTTATTTTATTATTAATTTTTTTTTTTTTTTTTTTTTTTTTTTTTTTTTTTTTTTATAATTATTATTAATTTTTATATATTTTTAAATTTATTTTAAAATTAATTTAATTATTTAATATTATTACATAACGTGAAATTACTATTCTTCTTATCCAAATTTTTAGTATTATATTTATTAATTATATTTTTTTTATTATTATTATGTTTTTCTTCCCATATATGAAAGTAATAAATTAAAAATATATCAGCAATAGAATTATATCATGTAAAAAGGGAATTGAAATAATGTTTTTCACATTTTGAGTATTTTGCAACATTTGTGGGTCTCCGCTAACCTCTCTCCTCCTCTCCCTCGCGTTCTTTTCTGCGTTCTGCCTGTTCCCGTGGTGAATGAGATTCGGCGTTCCTTCTCTGGCCCTGAAAAAGGGGAAAGGAAAACGATCAAAGTAATAATAATATAATAATAATAATACATAAGAATAAAATGAATGAATAAAATAATAATAATAATAATAATAATAATAATATATAATAATAATAATAATAAAATAATAATATAATAAAATCATAATGAATAATAAATAAAATATAATAATAATCCAGAGATAAGTTATAAAATACTAATGAAAATATAAAAATAAATAATAATTAATAATAATAAATTAATAAGATAGATAAAAAAAAAATAATTGATTAATAATAATAATAATAATAATAATAATAAATATATAATAATATATATAATAATATAATAATAGTAACAATACTTGTGAACTGGTTCTTCTATTGGTGTTCCATTATTGCCGTTTGAAGGATAGTGCAGGATATAGGATAAGGAGACCTTTCCCTCTGTTTTTAAAATAGCAAAATGAAAACAATGCTAATTGCATGATTAATTAATAACTAGTTAAGATTTTATATTTATTTTATTGTTATAAAGGAAAACATATTTAGATAATGTTTTATAATTCTGTAATAAGGGAACTTTGTAAATTTTTTTGTATATATTTTCTTATTTATATTTTCGTTTACTGTGGACTTATTTTCATTCTTAGATAATGAATATAATAATCAACAACAAAACAACCACAATTTAATAATAATATAATAATAATATATAATAATAATAATAATAATAAGTAATAAATAATAATAAAAAATGAAATAATAATAATAAAGAATATGTAATAATAATTATAATGATAAATAATAATAAAAATATAATAATTTAATAATAATTAAAAAAAAAAAAATAATAATAATAATAATAATAATAATAATATAACAAAGAGAAAAAATAAATAATATAGAAGAATAATAATATAATAATATAATAATAATAATATAATAATAATAAATAATAATAATAATAATTAATAATAATAATAATAATAATAAGAATAATAATAAATAAAATAATAATAATATAATATATAATAATAATAATAATAAAAATAATAATAATAATAATAATATAATAATAATATATATAATAATATAATATAAATAATAATAATTATAAATATAAGTAATAATAATAATTAATAATAATATAATAATAATTAAAAATAAATAATAATAAAATAATAATATAAAATATAATAATCAAAATACTATATCATACTTTTAATACTATAGTAATAATATAATAAAATATAATATAAAGTTATAACTTTAGTTACAATGTTCTAAATATTTATTTCTGTACATAATTTAATTTTCTTAAAATAATGCTTTAAAATAGTTTGCAGGAGAAGAAAAAGAAGGTATTTTTTAATATAACACAAATTTTCCCGACGCGTTTCGTCTCTTTACTTGAGACATCTTCAGAGGATTATCTTGTAACGTGAATGAGTTCCTTAATAATTGATATATAATAATTAAAATCAAATGAATTAGTCTGACAGATTAAACTTCAAATTTTATGTAATGTCTGGTCGCCGTGTTTTGATGTAGAAGCCTCCGCATTTTAGGTTTCTGGACTCACATGAATCCGTATAATATTGTGAACGTGTTTAGAAATATTTATTATGGTTGATTGGACATGTGCCGTGTTGAAATGCTTCAAAGATTTTTGCTGGTACTGTGGCGATGTTGAATATCCCCTTCCGTAACAATGCTAGTTCCGTCCAGTGCGTAGTAGATAGCGACCAAACAAATAAGCATATATCATAGTACGACCGTACCCAGATCTACTAGACTGCTACTGATAAATTGATACACAACGTGATGGTTGTCGGTCAAAGCATCTCTTGTGCTAAAGGAAGATGACAGTTGCTAGTCATTCAGTGGCAGCTTATGGAATAGTCTGAACTTTATTTTTGAGGTGTCTTTAGTTTTGAGGTGAGATATTAGGTGTTGGACAGGGCATTATCAACATCGCTTACATGTCCCAGCAAAAAATCTTGAACATTTCAACAACGGCACATGGTCAATAATCGATACATGCAAGGATATTTCCTCAACAACATATCCACCAAATATTATACAACAGGAAAAAAAAAAATAACGAGTTCTCAAAAAAATGTGAGGTCCAAAAACTTAAAATTGCGGAGGCCTTCTACATTAAAACACGCAGACCAGACATTAACATAAAATTTAATGTACTTATCTGTCAGATCTAAATATCACTATATCCTATATTATAGTTTATTTCTTAAACACTTGCAATAAAAAAGAACACGGGTATCGACCATATCGTATCGAGAGAGATCTGTTGAAGTGATGAAATGGAATGTACATCAATAGTATTTGACGCATTTCTATCCCAGATCCTTTCGCCATTACGGTCCGGCCACATTTTGATTTCCTATATTCTTAATGAAAACGTTTTAAAAATAAATAATATTTTTTAATTTTGCCTTTTTTAATCTATATCATATTAAAAATAAACAGCCCGAAAACCGTAATGGTTTTCACTACAATTTTGTTATCATGAGTTTTTTCGGCTTGGTTTCCTCGGGCGAGCGAAGCGAGCCCTCTGCGCGTGCGTAGCACGTGCTCAGGGACAAGTCTTGCTCCGTTAGGAGACTAAATATCATTTGATTTAATTATTATATATCAATTTAAAGACTCATTCTCTTACAAGAAATAATCCTCTGTGAAGATGTCTCAAGTATAGAGACAAAACGCGTCGGAAATTTATATAAATATATCTTCTTCTTCTCCTGTAAAGCTATTTTCAAAAAGATATTTTAAAGTGAAATTTAAATTATGTACTGATAGTAAATATTTAGAAAATTGGAAATAAAATCAAAATTTAATGAATCAAAGGCGATGTTTGAATTCCTATATAATATAATAATAATATTAATAGTAAATGAACAATGATTATGAACATTAATAAGACAATAAAAATAATAGTATAATAATAAACTTCTAATTAATAATATAATATAATAATAAAATAATAATAATAATAATAATAATATAATAATAATAATAATAATATAATAAAATAATAATAAATAATAATATAATAATAAAATAATAAAAAAATAATAATAATAATAATAATAATAATAATAATAAAATAAATAAAATATAATAATAAAAATAATAATAATCAATAATAAATAATATAATAATAATATAATGAATAATAATGATAAATATAATAATAATGATAATAATAATAATAATAATGATAATAATAAAATAATAATAATAATAATAATAATAATAATAATAATAATAATAATAATAATAATAATAATAATAATAATAATAATAATAATAATAATAATAATAATAATAATAATAATAATAATAAATAATAATAATAATAATAATAATAATAATAAAAATAATAATATAATAATAATAATAA
The DNA here is from genome assembly GCA_015478945.1 of Trachelipus rathkii. Lineage (NCBI taxonomy): Eukaryota > Metazoa > Arthropoda > Malacostraca > Isopoda > Trachelipodidae > Trachelipus > Trachelipus rathkii. The sequence continues at coordinate 13,802 of JABUQX010073132.1, forward strand.
AATATAGTAAATAAAAAATAATAATTTTATAAAAATACTCATGAAGCATTTAGTAATAATAATAAGTAATAATAATAATAATAAAATAATAAAATAATAATAATATAATCATAATAATAAATAATAATAATAATAATATAATAAAATAATAATAATAATAATAATAATATAATAATAATAATAATAATAATAATAATAACGTACCGTCTATCGTACGGTGGATAATACCCTCTGTTCCAATAATTCCAATTAGGAGATCTCGCCACTCTGTTTCACATGTTTTAATTTACAGTAAGTACAATAAAAATATTTTATATTACATTTATATATTTATTAAGTATTATATTTTCTTATTTACTTGCTGACTCATTAATTTAATGTTTTATTAGCTTTATAATTTCAAGCTCAGTAGTTAGTTACTTCGCTCTTTTGATTTCAAGTTTTATGTTATGCATGCAACTCAATTTAACATTTTTTTTAATATTGCTTTTGCTTACTCTTAAAATTCAGGAAAGCATTTATTTCTGTCTGTCTGTCTGTCTGTCTGTCTGTCTGTCTGTCTGTCTGTCTGTTCTGTCCTGTCTGTCTGTCTGTCTGTCCTGTCTGTCTGTCTGTCCTGTCTGTCTGTCTGTCCCTGCGTCTGTCCTGTCTGTCGCTGTCTGTCTGACTGAAAAACTGACTAACATCCATCCTTTCCACATTACCCCATTTAATCGTACTTTCATATATTCTTTTTCATTTACCTCCTTTCTTCAATCACACTCTCTACATACGTTTCATTTCTCATTTTAATCAATTCCTTCGCACCCTAACACGCCACTAAGATTGTCCATTCTGAAAACATTGTACTTTAACGATCTATACTCATCCAGACCATAGTTTCAACTAACTATTCATTAACTGCAGGTAACTAACATATCCGCTATATAGACCCTAGCTCACTCAAGACTTAGTACCTTTACTCCACCAATGATTTAAGTTGGCTCGCAGACCAGAGAACCTTCCCTACCAATTCACAAACTTTCTTGACTACATTTCTTCATACATCCGTTCCCTTTTCATCCAACATATATCCTAAATATTAAACTCGGAAACTTGTTCCAGCTGCTCACCGTCTAACATAACTTCACAACAAGGACTGTCCCTCACTCACAACCATGACCTTACTCTTATCTACGTTTACTTTCAGACCCCGCCCT
>JABUQX010073132.1:32500-79538 GCA_015478945.1 Trachelipus rathkii
GAATATATGTGTATCATCATCTGAGCAAAAAACAATCACTTAGACTATGTCGGAAATACAAACATGCGCACACATTCTCTATCTCGGAAACAATCAACGCTCATAGGGCATATGCGAAAGCAAGTATGCAAGACTTATGCCTCGGAATATTAAAACAACGCGCATGCTAATGTTTCGGAAAAAACAAACACTTGCGCAAATTATCATATGAAATGTATAGTATCTGCTGGTGCGCATTAAGATATGTCGAAAACAAAACAGCTGACGCATAGACTTATGTTCGGAAATACAATTTCACCGCCGCATAAATGTTCTCAAAAAATAAAACACTGAACACAGGACTATGTTCGGTGAAACAACACAGACATAGTAAATTTATGGTCGAGAGAACTAAGAATATTGCTGTATCGTTAGTTGTCGTGATGAGAAACAAAGCACCGTGTCCGGCGCAGTGGGGTGGACTGGTGTCAAAAAACAACACATGCACAGTGATTAGTGATGTGAGATGTGGTTAATACCGCGCATTTAGAGTATGCTCGTATGTATAGTCTAACACCTTCGCATAGGTCTTTATCGTCTCAATATAGAAAAACAAACGTGGGCTATTGTGTCAACACTTATGTTGCCGATAAGATAAACTCATCTCCGCGGCAATGACGAGACAGGAGGCGCTTATATATAACAAATACACCCTTTCGGGCACATTTATATGCCGACTATGGGTCTTTGAGATAGAGATTATAACTCTTCGCCAGCAGGTGCTTCTTTTCTCCTTATATGCAAACTATGATCAATGGAAATTGAACTATAATCATATCGACTCTAAAGGAGACTAGGGCTGTCTTTTTTATTGTTCCACACATTTATAATTGATTTAATCATCCATTCTGCAAGTTAGTTTTTTAAGTTGTGATTGCAATATATCAAATGATATTATATACCAATAGACTGCAGACAAACATATGTCGTGGTCTCGGGAGAATGATAAGAAGGAAAGACGCATCTATCTGATCAGGATAACCATGAATTTTTTCTAGCTTGTTTATTCGCAGAAAAACTATAGACCACATGCAATTTGCGTTATTAGCGGGCTTCTAGTTTCGGAAAAACAATCATCGACGCAAGGTCGTTTTAATGCGTCTCATTGAATAATCGGTCACCGGCGCATTTGCAAATGTAAGTGTTCTCATTATATACCGGTTTATGCATAGACATAAGAGTTCGTGTAAATGCGGCTAGGACAGAAGGGTGGAACATATGTATGGGATTAACCGAGCATGACGGCATATGCATTTTCACATGTCAATTAAAGATTCTCAATTTCGATAAGATTGAAGCAGTGCGAACTATAGATATAGCTAAAGTAATAGAGAATCTCTGATATAAATATTGGGTAACCATAAGGAAAAATTGTAGTCACAGTCACTTGCGCTACTGGTGTTCTCTTGTTCAGGCTCCTCCGCTCGGCATTAAACAGGAACGACTCTCCTTCAAATTTTGTTTAATTTGAGGAGGGTAAATATTTCTTATTGCTTTATTCACGTTGAATAAATTTGTTCTTTCAATCTTTTCTTTTAATCTACTGGGTTTTGATGAAGGTTATCAACGAATCTTGAATATATTATCGGGTGTTGGGCTAAAGCTTTGAATATGATAAACAGGATTATATGCGACAGAAGAACTTTTCTGCAACACTTAAATTTTACGTGGGCTCAATACTGCATCATCACAGTTCCTCAACATATTGTATCTTCTCATAAATACTATTGGTTTTTCATTATTTCTTAGATATATTGTTTATTAAAAGAGCTTTTGTGACCCTCTGATTCGGCATTTAGAGAGCATAAATGTTATTGGGTTTAATGTTAGAGGTTATTATTGATTGGGTTTGTATATTTAAATTAATGGCTTTATTATACAAACCTTAAAGGTTTAATTTATCTTTTATTATATAATTGGTTTGTTTTTATATTCTTTACTTATTTTTCAAAATGATAAATTTTTCTCATTTCCTTTTCAATAATATTTCAATGACATCTCACTTTTTTCATGATAATTGACACTCTATTAGATCTTCTCTTTGTTTTAAAGTCGAAAATGGGAGAATTTGATTCAGTATTTTTCTTTACCTCTTTGCATTTCCACACAGGGACTTTTTCTTGTAACCTTGATTGATTACTCAAGTTTTCAGATAACTGGAGTTTTTTCCCCTTGTCATTAGAAACATTTTCCTCTGAATTTGTTTTATTAGCAATTTTCTCCTGTGAATTTGTTTTATTAGAAACATTTTCCTTTGTATTTGTTTTCTGGTTTCTTATTCTTTCTGACAGAGTTCTGTTGGGTAAAATATTTGTTTTCACAACAGGAATCTTTTCATCTAGAGATTGACCAGAATTAATCTGATTTTGAAGAGCAAGATTGTCAAATGGAGCTACAAGAGTACTTGTAGAGCACAATGTTCCCTCTTGATACGAAGATAGAGAAGGGTAATAATTCTTTGCGGTTTCCTTTTCTGTGATAAGTAAACTTATTTCAGATTTTGAAAACTGATTAGTACCAATATTTTGATAACGCAACATCTTCCAATACCTAGAGGTACAATTTTGTTTAGTTTATCCTGATACTCTTCTTTATATTTAACTGTTTTAGCATAAGGTCCATTTGTAATCTTACCAGTTGAAGAGATCCATAGCCTGATAGAAGTTTTCATATTTCAATATTGGTATATCATAATCTTCAGCGCAGATCGTTTTCACATCTATTGTACATTAATGTCTTGCTCAAACCTTAAGGAAAAACGCACGTGAAGAATAACATATATTGATGCAGCGGTCTCCGAGATGTTAATGGGGAGTCCCGCGAATTCCAACCTAATGAAGCAAGTTCCCGTGAGAGACTCAGCTTCGAACAGTTACGGTTCAGGTTAAAAAGTATAGGAAGTCAGAGATGTTAAGTTTACAAAGTTAGGAGGTCGAGATTTAATATAGTATGTATAGATATCATCCTCGGGTGGAAAGATTAGGTGGATCCTAGCTCGAGTGTCAACAAATAAATATACGACTTCCTCCTTTCCGATCCAAGAGCGCAAACTTTTTTTTGTATAATAAACTTTTCCCAAATATTTGGAAAATTAATTTCGATAAATTCTGATAATATTTTCTAAAGGCTTAACTTTTTTTATTGTTATTTTGGGACATATGTGTTTGTTTGAGATAGGCTTTATTTAAGTTGTCCTTAATATTTGAATTGTGTATATTTTTACTAAATCAAGCGCTGTTATACCAACTTGATATAATAAAGGTATAAAAGCTTACGTTTCGCTCAAAATTGCGAGGTGGAGAATAAAGCCTGACAAATAGATAATAATTGGCAAAACAATCAAACATAAAACTCTTGCCAGGGTGTGTGAAATGTGTTTACCATTAGCTCAGATAATTTTGAAGTTTTATTGACGTTATTACATATTTTCCCTTTATAATATAATTGAACTATAAAGCAAAATATAATATCCTGTTAAGGTGTATGTTATTTTAACCGTGTATGTAAATGATGTTGAAAATTATCTCTCTTGTTCCCAAGAATACATTACGTAATACAAATGAAATATGGAGAATATTAGTTGGATGATAGATAGGTTATCCAGAGCACTACAGTAGCTTTACCAATAAGCCCATCGCATGATTTGAGAGATATATAAGCTCGTCTCAAGATTAATTACTTATGGGCCTTGGTCTCGCTATAAACTTTTGAATAATTGTTATTATCAAGATTTGTGATGAGAGTTATTTTTAGTTATAATGCTGATAGCTTAATTAATATTATATAAAAAAAGATAAATATTAGTAGACTTACAACAAACAAAAATAACTGATAATTAATAAAATTACAGGTTTTCTCACCTCCTTCCTTATTTATATTTTGAATTTTCTACTCAATTTACTTATCAATAAAATGGATTATAATTATAGGCTTCAGGTTCTTATTCGATGCGTTTAAGTGGTCAAGTAGTTTGGTGTATATAAGTGATTTTTGTATTTTTGGGATCAAGAATGCTCGACCAGTTTAGATTGTGTGATACTCGCTGATTTCTCCTCTGTAATCGGGCATCCTCTTCCTTGTAGGCATATCGTGTTCCGACGCTCGCCCCCGCTCAGTAATTGTAAAGCAGGTGATTTAAACAATAAATATATGTGAAATACATTTTAAACTTTAAATTTTAAGTAAAATAAGTCGCATCGATCATTCTCTAAAACCACATTCGCATTTGTTCTTATTTTAATTTTTACTTCAATTTAATTTTTTAACACGATGATTAAATTAAGATTTGTATATACATGTATTTTTATTAATTTAATTAGTAAGTCACAAACTTACTAGAAATAAAAATTAAATTATATACATTTTTAAAACCGACGAATACTACCAGTTATTTTACCCCCATAAATTTCATAATACTTAGACTAAGTTATTTTCAATAGAATTTTACTAATATAATTATATTTATGTATTCAATTTTTATAATATTTTCTTATTTTATATGTCGTATTTAAGAATAAGGTTTTAAATCTTATGAAAAAAACATTTTAAAAGTAATTGTGTATATATATATATATATATATTCTCATAACATCCGTTTTCCGCGGGGGATTTGCGGAAAATGATATCTGGCTTGGAATTTCACTATGTAAAATACGAATTTTGATTTTTATTTGATATATCTTGAACAAAAATAAAAAAGATATTTACTTAAAATTTAACCGTTTATACCCTTAGCTTTAATATTTATTATAATATTTTATATATATATATTATATATTATTATTTATATATTATATTTATTAATATATATATATATATAAATTAATATTATTTATTATAGATATATATATATAATTAATATATTATATATTAATATTATAATTAATAATTATATTATTATATAATATTTATATTAATATGTCAGCCTCTAGTAAGAGCCACATCCATTAATACCCTCAAATACCCACAGTACATATGGAAGGATACATTGGTGTGATTATCTGGTTAATTTTAGATTGGTGGTATAAATGAATAAAAATAAAAAAATAATATAAAAAATATAAAAAAATTATATTTATAATTTCAAACTACAATAGTACCCAGTTAGAATACACTGCAAATGGATATATTACATTATTATTTGTAGTATAATATAATATATATATAATAATATATATATATATATATAATTATATAAGTAGTATTATGTAAAATTCTGTTAATATATATATATAATATATATATTATAATAATAGATCATTATCTATTATGTGAACAGAATATTTCAAAATGGTTTCGATAACAGTACACACCATATGGGATGAAAAAGAAAATTCGAATTAACAAACGATGAAAAAATTACTTCCAATTATGATGGAACTTTGTAAGAATATTGAATGGAAATTTTTATTAATGATGTTTTTTAATATTAATGTATTTAAGTTATATATTAATTGTTTATCGATCATATAGAAGCCTATTTAGTAGACCCCTTTTAATATACAATACGTTTTATTTTTTCCTGGTATTCTCGGCTCCTTCAAATTTTGTCGTTATTTTTGACAATAAAACATAAAATCGTGTGAAAAGTATACTTACGGCGTACAATCTCTCCCATTAAATATATTATTAATTCTGTTCAAAGAAAGATTTAATTTTAACTAAAAGAGAATTACATTATAACCTTCTTCAGCTTACAAAAGTGTTGTTTTACGGGTGCATCCTGGATATATATGAGTTATATTCCCTAAACAGGGAGTTACTTATTATGGTGGAAGACGATCAAGTTAAGATCTCTCAATCACTGATATTTTCTTCCTGTTGGACATATCGGGCATAATTTATGACACAATGAGAAACACTTTTTGATGATATATGTAGCAAATGAAGAAATATTTTAATATTATTATTTTAAGGAAAGATACACACAACAACAAGATAAAGAAGTTATAAGGAGGACATTGCTATTTTTAACTTCCCTGTTTCAATGGTTAGATCCAATTTTCTCTCCCTCACCACAATTCGACTGAGAATGGATTAACAGGTAAGAGGTCAAAAAACTAAATCTGAAGGTGGTGCTTCCTCATGATTCTCTAAATCCGTTGTTACCGACGGGACCTTGAATTCTCTCTATACTATGAAATTATATCAAACCATAATATGTAGTCTAGTTATAGAAAACCCCTAACCGAATTATCAGTAAGTATAATCAAAATTCATACAGCAATTTCTAGAATGAACTAAAAAACGATCTCATATTATCGATAGGGCAGCAATCGTTCTATAAACCGGTATTCTTTGTGACGCAAACCTAACCATAAAATATCACATAATTTTTACAAGATAATCATGACTGTGGCCACTAGCTCATTGGATTTTATTAATTCCACAATGACATAGGAAGTTCTTGAGAGTAGTGCTCGGGAAAAAAAGGCATATTTTCTTATCAGAAAGTTGGTATTAGTCCTGTAAATTGGGGATAAAAGAAATGTTAACCGAGTTCCTAGTAAATAAGCTAATAATGGTTTTATAAATGAATAGTAAGTTATATTACATAAAAGAATTTTTAGCGACTCTTTTGGATAATAACACCCATAAGTTTGAGAAGGCGTATATACTATATTGTTGCCAAAATTGTTGCGGGTTATGGGGCCACGAACAGATAATAACAATTTTTAGCTATTAAAAAAAACAGAAAGCGATCGGACGTGAAGGGAAATATATCGCAGTGTGCCTTCTTTTTTAAAAAAAAAAAAAAAAAAAAAAAAAAGAACCCTACTGGGATGAGCGACTCTTCTTGGAAGCAGTAATCCTACAAGGGACCTTTTATTCAGAAATGTCGGATATTTTATTAGAAATCTATATGTACTTAACTATCTCTCATTATGTAATGTGCTCGTTTGGTGATGAAATCTTAGAAGCTCGTGGTATGGTAGAACAAACGCCTCTCAATAAAACAAGTCTATGATTGATTGTTTCACACGGACGAAAAGTTATTGCAGTGGGTCAGACCATAAATGTTTGTGAAAGATATTAAGAATTCTGGGAGGCTTACGGAACGGTTGATTCTTCTAATGCTTTATACGTCTAAAACTGGAAAAAAGAGCTTTGACCTCGACTACATGATTAGTTTAATCGTAAGTATCCTCTCTAGATCACTGGCCGATTTTTAGGGGCTCCGAGCCCGTGTTAAGTGACAGTATTGGTGGAGAGCGTTTTTCAATACCCCGTAAGGGCAAGGGCGGTATAGGAACCCGCGACACCAATACCATAAGAGCGGTGTTCGGAGGACGCTCGCATCCCGAGTGTGGGGAAATAGTGCTAGCCGCGGTCAAGAATTTGCCCCGGTGTTGCTCTGAAGATACCCGTATTAACCTGCGACGGTGGGGCGTCAAAATTTGAGCTTTCTACCCTTGGTGGTTGAACGATTAGGTTAAAATTAATAACATTTTTTTTTAAAGATTAACCAGATACATACTTCAAGGGTATTAACGATTATTATATAGTGGTAGTTTAAAAGTTTTGTTTTATTTTAATAAATATGTTTAATCTCATAGTAAATAGTTATGAAGTTATACTATAAGTAATATTATGGTAAAAGGTGTAGTCAAGTATATTATAAATTATAGGGTAATAAGTTTAGATATAAGTACATATATATAATAATACAGTGAAAGATAACTGAATTAAATATATGTACTAATATATTGTTATATATTAGTGACATAATAATAATATGTGTTTATATATAGCTCTACTGTATTCAAACAGGAAAAGATTATTAATTATATTGAATATAAAAAATTATATACATATAGATATTTATAATCCAAAAAGGTTTTAAAGACAGGAGATAATTTATATATGACTAATAAGCTATATAATAGTATAATATATTTACAGGTGGTATATAATGAAAAAAATATAGTTATAAATTCTTCGAAAATTCATTCATGATTATACGTAGACCAATAGACTTCATGATTACCAGACCTCTGGAGATTTTGTGACGTTGACGTCTTGACTGATCAACAAGGTTGTGTGGGCATTTCGGGGAGAATTAATTTATTAGTTGAACGGTTACGGGATAGTTATGGGCTTAGAAACATTTGCCTTATAAGGATATACTCAACATATATTTTATGATTAAAGGTAAACATTTGTACATTCACACTTACTTACATTCGAAGTATAATGTGAATTAATGATTGCTACGATAAATAATATATTAGAATATAATGTAGCAAATATAGTCACTATTAACTTATTTTGGTAATAACAGTAGTATTATATATATTATAAATTTTCTTTATTAGTTATATTCTATTATATATTTAATTAATACATATTAGTATATTAAAAGAAGATATATAGTTTTACGTATTAAGTAAAAGAATTAGTTATTGTTTTAAGTTATTATTCTATTTATTGTTTTTAATTTTAGAACTATTTTTCGATCTACCTATCCTTATATTTTGTCATGATTGGTATACGCTATATTATCGAAATAGTAATATGACTCAAATCACTCAAGTTTATATAGAACTATATAACAGAATTTTCTATAGTTTTAAACCGTAATACGCCCCCGTGAAATATCTATAGTGCTTAAGGTTGATATACTATATTTTATAATATGTGATTTAATGTCTAATATTTCAACCTACCTTAGAATACTAGAACCAAGATAAAAAATAATATGAATAGTATGATTCCTATCCTAGAACGCTAAAAAATAAAGTTAGTAAACGTTTTTATATATTATGTGAAATATATTAGTAAGATTCAGGAATAAAATAATAAAAGTGATCAGTATGTATAGCTTTTGTATGGTTGTAAGGGTAGTATGTCTTGTCACTTTTGTGAAGTGGTTATGATCTATACTAATACATTATAAAGATAATAATTTAAATAATAAGATGATAATTAAATAATTAAAAAGAATGATAATTAATAATATTTCCATTTTATAATAAGTAAAAGTTAGAGATAGATAATAATTAAACTACACTCAATAATAAGAATGCACCCATGAAATACAAATTCTATGATTTATAAAATTTTTCGAATAAATAGAAATATTTTATAAAATATTAATATATCATTAATAATAATCTAACAAAATATAATTAACAACAATATTTATAGAACACTATCCTTGTAGGTACGTTATGCGCACTATTTTTAAATTGATGTAATCATTTACTGAATAGTTGCTTAACGCTTGAGGTTACCGCATGGTAAACAACATTATATAAATACTCTATATAAATGTTTAAAAGAAGACTTATATAATTTTCGTTATATTTTTGACGGTCATGTCGCAATTCATATGGTATTATAACATAAGAGTCTCAACATAGATTTATCTCCAATTCGACGTTGGACCTTGTCCTTGACTGTTCGCCCAGGAAAGTATTGATATGATTTTTCTGGAAAGGTAAAGACTCAACATCTATACCCAATCTTTTTGGTACCCGACTATGACACTAGCTGCGCTGCGAACCAAAATCTAAAAGGCAGCGCTCTTTTATGATCTTCCCACCTTTTCTCATCTTAAGGGAAATGGTGGAGAGGATGTTCATTCTCAGGTCAAAGGTTAAAGGACTATAAATTATTTCAACCTGTTTTCAAATTCTTCCTTTGAAAATGTTTCTTTATATATTAGTATAACTAATGTTACTAGAGAAATAGGAGAGATATCAATCCATGCCACTTCTTTTCCCAATTTCTCAAATTCTGCCAACAATCTTTTATAGTAATGTAGTTAGACAGAACTTACAGGTGCATGATTATTTAATTTTAAGGAAATTAAAAGTTGTAGACGAGAAATTAGATAAGCTGAAGGCAAGAGTTAACCAAGCCATTACATATAAAAGCCAAGAAATTAATGAAAGTAGTAAGAGAACAGTACCGGAGCACCCAAGTAAAAATTTTCAAACCCCTCATATACAAAGTAGTACGAGAGTAGTACCAGGACAACCAAGTCGAAGTTGACTTAATCTAGTATCTAAGTAGGTAGAAATTGAATAGTATTATGTGAGACCAATATTTTTAATAGCAAGCCAAAAACATAGATGTGCCGAAATGTCAGTCTTACTTTATGCCCAAGCAGTTCCAGACTTAATTCTATTTTTCTGCTCGTTGCTTAAAAGCTCAAAAAATAAATTAGAGACCACTCAAATAGGAAATCATATGACAAATTTAAGTCAAAGAGTTTCAAATAATTTAAATAAAATTATAACTAGTCCGTAAAATACTTCATTTTGCAGAATGTAGATAGATCATACTAAATAAGTCATTATTTATAGTTCTCAATTTATTCTGTCACTCCATGATATTTAATATTAATGTCAATGGATTGCTAGAGGTATCCAAAAATATTCTACTACTTAAATACCGTTTAATATATAGGTGAATCATTTTAGAGCTTTAGATAAGATGTAAAATTCATAAAAAGAAATTTTACTAGACCTAATATGGGCCTATCAAGACAATCCCAAAGTGTTCATGTACAGTACGAATATGTGTATCCTGATCAAAATATTAGCAATCATAATGTTTATTAATGAAATGTCAAATAGTGATGGTTTTAATTAATAAAGAGATACATATTAGAACTTCTAGTTCATTTGCTTACAAAAGAAACTCTTCTTTTCCTAAAGCGATAAGCCCTAACTCCAATAATAATCTACTCATAGAGGTAGCAGTACAGTGGAAAGTGCTTGTGTTTTAAGGCATTTGAAAGATTTCCAACCACCAGAATAATTTTTACCTGTACTTAACAATTACAGGGATCAGAAGGTTCAAAGATCGATTCATAAACCTGATGAAAACGTAATTTCTTCAGTTAACTTTAATAGAAGAGTAATATAACCAGAGCCAGTTTCCCAAACAAAGCAAGACCAAGTTTATAGACATATTGATACATAACCAACACCATTACATTCTTTTCAGTAATATATCGAATAAGTTGAACAATAACTTTCCATTTATCGCACAACCTATTAAAGGGAAAAAGAAATGAGGGTATACGCTATTCTACAATCGATAAATGCTAAAATGACTAATTCCTAACCAAAATACTATCCCTATCCCAAATCCTTCTAGAATTAGACATCTGAGTTACCTATTATTAATTATAAACACCAAATTTTCTTTTCCATATACAGTAAAGTTGGTTCTTGCAAATCCGCAAGAAGCAGACTAAATTTAATGAATTTATTAATTTTAATCTTGAATAGTAATCAGGATATTCTCGACAGGATTTATCGATTTCCCAATATGCTTTATTACCTTATTTATAACTTCGACATGAGAAGCACTTTGAGTAGTTATATCTCTGATTAACTATTTACTGGAAAATAAAGTTAGATTGATAACCTACTAAAGTTATATTTATTTACCTACTAAAGACCATAGCATCAGGACGCATGTAAATTAAAATTAGCTCAACCATTAATTGGCTATAAAGGTCCCTGAGTTATAGAGTAAGCATGTCTCATTTGGAAGCCATCTCGCCAAGGATGTTCAGACAAAGTACATTATTTGATTTATTTTAGACCTGAGAAGCATAAATGACTACGAACATAAATAGTGTGGTACCGTTAATTTAGGAATAATTTTTACCTAAAGGTTGGACCGCCCAGTAGTGATGAAATATATTATTTTGCTGATTAATGATAGGTAAAGTATCTTCCCTAACGATTTACATTTACTCTACGATATTCAGTCGTTGGTTACTACTAGGTAGTCATTCTGGCATGTTATTGATAGGACCTTAAACATTTCACAGCACTATTACATAACATTATCTACGCTACCCTCTTCAACAATAACTAACAATATATATAACTATATTGTAATCGAATATCCAGAAATTATATAGGAAGGTTTACATAGTTTTTTAGTGTTCGATTTATTGGATGATGTAGTTAATCAGTCTCGTATATACTTTCTCATGTACCATTATGCTAATTATCTGTTTGCTTTAGATGTCATATTCTATGTGGGTGGAAATTGGAGTTTTCATTTTCCAAGATAACAACCCTTTTAGCGGTGATTTGGTTTAGAAAGTATAGTTTCCCAATTTTCTACCATTAGTTCACTATTTCACAGGTGAAAATTAGACTAGTTATAAGAAATTTTAGATCAGAAGTTTATTGGAACGTAAAGGTATAGAACTTGAGAAATACGATATGACAAAGTTTTTCAAAAGATGGTTTGATTTTAGGTGTACTTAAAAGGTTTAAAATATCTACAGCGACAGTTTTTTGTTTAATTGTGTTTGGGAATAGAAAGGAGCCATAGAATTCTCCGGGCATCCACTGCTCCAACGTGACTTCTCACTTGAATCCAAAAAACCTAGAGACTCTAGTTTTCAATTTTCTCAGCTATCTCGTACTTAATACGAGAGATAGAGTATAAATGAGGATAGTACAATTTTAGAGAGCTCAATAGCAGAATAGGTATTTTGCCTTAGTAACAACAATTTGGTTTTATAAACATTACACCCCTGAACATGTGTATAAATAATATATCATTAACAAACTGTTGGATGAGTGAAATTTAGAGAACGGGTGTTCCGGCCTTTAACATTTAAGAATAAGTAAGATTGGAAGTAGAGATAAAGTCTAGGGTTAGAGAGGTGAATAGAGCAAACGCTGCCTAATGTTATCGATAGGGAAAATTGTGAAATATATGGAGAGTTGTATCAACCTAGGATTCCGAATCTAGTTCACCTAGGGTTGGCGAGTAATGTTATTTCACCGCAGCGAGACTGTACTTGACCGAAGATCTTTTCTGTGGATAATACAATAACTCTAAGAAGCAAATATATTTCGAAATGAAGTAGTGTCAATAATTGATGAATTGCTCTACCTGTCTAAAGGCTTTACAGATGTTAGATTTGTAGTTTGGACCAACGGTTTGAACCAGATGACGTGTTCTTTCAAATGGTGCCTTTAAGAGGGAAAAGATCAGTGGTATTGCTCCAAGATTATGCTTACACAACTTAGATGAGACTTAGAATTTCTCCTCATTCGTAACAGGAACATGATAGCTTTGAGATATGATCCAATTAGAGTCACAGATGTTATGAAATTAACAGCAACACTCCACAAAGATGCACCTAGAAGTATCTTTGTTCCTCAATATAAACTACCGCATAAATATCTTCAGACCATTGATACATGAGTGGAAGATAGTCTTCAGAAAGGATATATAGAACCTTCAAACTCATCTTTTTCCAGTCCAGTATTGATTATTAGAAAGATAATGATTAACTCAGATTTGTAGTGGACTACCCCCAAGTTAATAAACATGTGGTGGGGGATCGATTTCCTCTTCCTAATATCCAAGAACTCCTTAATGAGCTAGGAAAATCTAAATTTACTAAATGGATTTAGTCAATTTAATTGGCAAACCTTCACGACAGTATTTGACATTCTCTACACCTAAAAAACTTTATGAGCCAGTACGGATGACACAGGGTACCTCCAATGAACCCTCTTTATTCTCTATAGCCCTGGAAATAACTTTATCAGACTTATTAGGGATAGCCTCTCTTCATTTAATCGATGATATAATCATAGTTTCCAAAGATATGCCTAAACACTATACAAACCTAAATAGAGTGTTCAAAGCACTTTGCTATTTAATTTAAGATAAAATTAAGGAAATGCAATTTCTTTAAATCCTCCGTTTCTCTTCTAGGATTTAAATTCACTGCAAAAGGGCTCGGACCAGATCCGCGGAAGCTCTAAGCTTAAAGCATTTTTGCATTACAACCACTGTAAGTGAGCTCAGATCCTTATTTGGTTTTATAATTATTCCAGGCAACTGTTACCTGGATGCAGTCAAATAACACAACCTCTTACAGATTTCTTGACAAATAATAAAATTTTCAATGGGTCTTGAACTGCAAAAAGCTTATGATACTCTTGAACAGAAACTACTAACCGAGCCATTACTTCAATTTCCAGACAACAATTAACCTTTTATGTTGTCAGTAGATGCCTCAAATTTAGGCCTAGCCTCCGCCTTGTCTCAAATAAATAACCAAGGAAATGAGAAATCAATAGCGTTTACTTATAAATCCCTCAGTAAAGCTGAGAAGAATTGTTCCATTAGGGGAAAAGAATCCTTAGCTATCATTCATGGCTTAACCAAATTTAAAACTATAGTTTTTGATTATCCGTTAACAATTCATAAGGATCATTCCCTTTTGATACAAATGTTCCGGCGCAAACAGCTTTCTGGACGTCTTGAACGTTGGAATCTGAAAATTCAAGTTTCAATCCTAACTTTGTTTATAGAAAGGGTAAACAAAACCTAGTTCCTGATTACCTTTCTAGGAACCCTGAGCCAGATGCGACGCATTTTTCCGTAAATATAGTTTCCATTTGTAGTAATATTCGTTCACTTTCTTCTGAACTTTCCTATAGAGAATAGCGAAATTATCCTAGATTCGCTCCTTTGATCAAATGGGTAAAATAGCAATCTCCTATTTTAACTACACCACATATCATACACAATGGTTTATTATATTATATTTTCATTGATTCCAGATATTTTCTTCAAGTACCAGACTCTCTGAATTATACTGTTATACGTTTAAGTCATGCTTATTTGAGAGCTGATCGTCCTGGAATAGAAAGAACGGAACGATGCATTAGAGAAAGATACACCTTCCCAAAAATGACACAGCTAGTCAAAACCTTCTGCAAGGAGTGTGCTTACTGTATGAAAGCTAAAGGTGCTAAATCAAGAGCAGCTGAAATTTTTTCTTACCCTCTTCCTTTCATTCCTTTTTCCCAGAATACATTTAGACACTATAGGACCACTTCCTAAATGTAAAATAACCAATGCTCGCTATATGTTAGTTTGTAAAGACAGTTTAACTCGCTATTGTGAGCTGTGTCCAGTACCTTGAAGAGAGAGAAAGCATGTTGCTGAAACTCTTCTTAACAAGATCCTTGTTAACCACCAATGTTTAGAATTAATTGTCACGGATAACACCGGATAATTTACCTCAAATTTATCGTATGTGGAACATACCAAATGTCACTATTTCTGTGACGCATTCTGCTAGTAATAGTCTAGTAGAGCGTGAGAACCAACGCATAGAGAGCTACTTATGTCACTATGTAAACCAAGAAAATAATAATTGGGGAAATATATTTCTTTTGCCAAACTCCACTTATAATATCTCTATTGATAATACATCGCATTTTCTTCTTAACTTTTATGTTAAATGTTTACCGTATGATCTTTCTGATGCTGTATGTCCAATGTTACATAAGAAAATTGAAATTAAAGAGATTCTACATTATTTTTATAATGTTAAATGTTTGAAAATGCTGCTGAAATTATAGATTTGCAAGAGATAAACTTCAAGTAGAAATCAGAAAAATTATGGAAATAGAATTTGATAGAATACTTCCATAATACTATAAAAGACTACACGTATTACAAAAATTGGTGATAGAAAATATATACAGAATATAAAACCGCCACACCAATCTCCAAAACTAGCAAATAAATGGTATGAACCTTTTGTAATTGTATATATTCTTCATTTTCATAAACTTCTACTTAAATGTCTTATTACTGGTAAAGAAATAATTTATCGTTCGGAATAAAAATCGTTTTGTTGTATAACTTTAAAGTTATTTACTAATCTTATCCTAGCTCTTCCTGTGTCAACATGTGCCAAACAAAATTCTTCAAAAAACTTGATAAATATGGAATCTTATGATACAACCATGTTCAACGAATTCATCCCAATATGATTAATTAAAATATACGAATACATTTCAATTGAAAGTTTAAGAAAGTTTCTGCGCTACTAACGATTACCCCAAGATCACAAATCCTGTGGCCCTATGTATATACCACTGAGATTCTTTCTATCAGCCATATATTCATAAACTTAATTTCAAACCTAATACATTTAAATATGAAACTCATTATCGATCCACCAAAAATATGTGATATATTGAGAGAACACAAATAATATATGCTTAATAGAAAACTGATCATTCGGAATGTGTTAGTGGAGGAATTATTGGATTTGAATGATGTATACATAAGTTGGTCAAGGGAAAAGCATTATGTACTTCTCCCTATGAAAAAGTTATTGAATCAAAATGATACCAGTATTAACCTCTGATATCGCCTTGTGTGTGTATACAGTGTAGACATAAACTCACAACAAAACATAAACATATATTGCTCCGGGTCTAAACTTATTTACTCGCCGTAGTGTTTCGCTGTGTTCAACAGTGTATCACACCCTATTCATAAGTCATCATCAGAACCTTTTGTGGTTCAACCACAAACACTAACATCTTTTTCAAGTTCTTTTGGTTCAGGATTCTTCAGGTTGAAGGGAGGGACTCAACTCAGAACTTTTTTTGGAACTCCTCAGTGTAGTTCTTCTTTACAAGAAATTACAATCCCAAAATTTCTGCCAAATGAACAAATTCCTATTTCTGTCCATACTCCTGCCACGCCTGTTCAACAAATAATTCCTACTACACTTGTACGACATGATGATTGTTCTATGCCAACTTTTTCACCTAGTTCAATTTTCAAATTCGGTCTGTCGAACTAAACCTCTCGCCCGACAGTTTAATGACGTGACAGTCTTTCGTCACTTTTTTTCCGGGTATTCACCTGCCAAGAAAAATATTAAGTGTTTCAGACAAGAGGTTTCTTTCTACAAACCTTATCAGAGATTTTGTTTTAAAGGGGACCCAGTGAAAGAAACTAAAATCGAGGCTCGCTAAACCCTTAGAAATTTTCTCCGTTTCTGAGTGTATACATGGATGAGATGTAACAAAATTACTAGAATTTCATTTGACGAAATTTTTGATAGATCTTCTTTGAACTGTTATATTTTCTAGACAGTAGAGGGAGAAAATATAGCTTCTCCGGAACAACTAGTCAGGCGCTGGATAAAAGATAAAAATCCCTGACAGTGGGGTAAAGATATTGGGGAATGGCTTGTACGCTGTACTCGGACAATACCTTAGAGAAATCTTATAGACTGGGTTGGGATTCCAAAATGAAGAAATGAAATCCTAACAGAAGAAAATTTGGATCACCTTATGGCACTCATCCAGAAGTCCCTGGGTTATGGACTGTGAAAAGGTTTGGGATTGGTGTGTGAAAGACGGGTGAAGGAATTGGGAGAGGAATATTGTCTAATCACGAGGAGGGAAAACTGGAAAGGTTCGTAATGACCACTCTAGCCACTTATGTGAGCCACAAGGTGACCTCAAACTAGGTTCCAAGTTAGAAAAAGTATTAATACATAGAGTCCACAAGGCTAGTTTTACAAGTATGTACATTAATTTCGTGCTGAAATGATACTCGCAGAAAAAACGGATTCCTAATCACATCATTAAATCTATCATTTAATGGATATAAAAGAGTGTCTCAATCCATGCATCAATATATAACGAAAAATAAATTGAAGGTTCATCATAAGATATTTTTTATCAGTGAATGTATTTGTATACAATTTTGGAACTTATGATGACTTATCTTGGATTTAAGAATATTACATTCTTTTTTACTATGCAATTTATCATAGCTACAGTATATATTTAAAATGTATACACATATTTGCCGAGGAATGAATAAATTTGCATGAATTAAAATATATAGTCATATTGTGCGATAATTGATTAAGCATCGAGTTAAAAATTTTTATTAAAAATTTTTATGTAACGTAATTTTCAATATGGTTTAAGCAATTGCACTTTATGTTATAATGATGTTAAATCATAATAACTAGAAAACTGTTACTTCATGGGTATCTCGTGTAAATTTGTATCTAAATTCAATTCAGAAGATTAGTTATACACTGATAAGGCTGAAATTCATTTGAGCGCCTCTAGGGATCTTTTGGCTTAAATTTAATATAGGAGAACTCATGGAAATATAGCTTTGGACGCTTTGTCAAAGTTCTTCAGTGACTGCGTTGTAATTTTATAGTTCTAAATCGTTGAATAAGTTGAAGAAAGTATTTATAATCACATTAACACCTATCAGTCATCTTCTAACACTTGTTTTCTCCCCTTAACAATTCTCTGTCATATCTATTCGAAATGGGAGATCGAAAACTGTTACATCTTATCGATGAGTACTTTGAAAAGAGAAAAAGTTAAAAAATTAAAATGCAAAAGTTTACACAAAATTAATTGTATGTTAAATAGCTCTTTTAGATGAGTTGATATAAATTATTAATTTTCATGTGTATTATAAAATACACCTGCTTCGGAAATAAGTCATAAGAGGAAAAAATACATTAAATTTCTAATTTTTGTTAGTGCTAGAAGGGAGTATCTGTCAATAAAATGTGATGTTCATCGGTTCAAAACTGGGTGTGGGGAAAAATTTAATTTAACAATTTTAAATTTCAAGGGTGGAATAATAATTAATGGATTATTATATAATATATATATATAAATGTGAATAAAATAAATAATAATAAATAATAATTAATTAATTAATGAAGAATAAGTAATAGATAATAAAAAGTTAATTAAGCAAATTTAACATAATAATCTAATAATAAAGTAAGCATAAAAGATATCGAAAGAAAAAAGGAATATATTAAAGCCTAACAATAAAAGAATAATAGATTTCAATAATAGATAATAATAATAAATGTACTCACGGGTAGGGGTACGTTGGGCGAATAACCCTATCCCTATAGGCAAATATTCATGTGCTTTGTATTCATTTACTACTTAAAATTAATATACATATATACTATTTATTAGCGATGTAGCAAAAATAAATTCTAAAAAAAATTAAAAATAACTCAATAATATAACAGAACATAGATCCATTGTTTTTACTTGCTGTGCAGAAGCTGCTTATTACTTTACTGAAAATATGCGTAATTTAATTTTTAACCGAAAGAGAGGTTCAAGTGTGAACTTATAAGGTTAGATTAAGATATCGATATACAACTTACTTTTTGGGGGTTCTTTTTAAAATTTGTCTAAAAAGAACCATTGCCTCGTGATTGAACAAATAAATATTTTTTTATAAATAAGTAAATCATACTCAATAATCATAGATTTTCTTCAAAATAAAATTTAATCAAATGACGTATGAGGAAGCCATCATTTTGAATTATTTTCGTATAGATTTTATGTTTTTGGTTATAGAAATGCACAAATTTTTATTGTGGATGTAAACCATAATAGATCGATTGATAAATAAACCAATAATTTTGAAAGGCAACAAATTATAAATGCAGTTTGTTCAAAATACAGAATATATATATATTATAATATATATATATAGTATATATAAAATAGAAGTAAAATATATAAGATAATTATATATAATATATTAAATAGATAATAGTATAAAGTATATATAAGAAAATAAATGGTAAAAGTATAGATATATAAATAGAAGTAAAAAAGAGAATAAGATATATAAATAAAAAAGTATATAAGAATAAATAATATTATAATAATATAAATCACCTCATTTGGTGTGATGTTATCTATATTTTTTTAACGTGGTTCTTCAAAGTTTTTTCTGAAAAGATTCCTATCACTTGTTTTAATCCAAACAGAAACTCTCTTTACTCTTATCATTTATTTAGGTTTGCAGTACGTGTTTTCAATTATTGTTATGGCAATTGCTGTTAACATAGAGACGGCTGTTGAATGTAATATCAAAAACTGTTTGCAATTAGCGATTGTATGCTTTAGAGTATGCAAGGATTAGGCAGGATAGTTTTGACAAGGTCCATAGGGCATAAAAAATATATATAGATACATATTAGATATAAACAGAGATATTAATGGTATCGGGTAAATATGAATATAATTATGATATATAATATAATAATTATAATAATATAATATTAAAGAATAATATATATAAATAATATATATATAAGTAGATAATAATTATATTAATAATGATAAATATAATCTTTATAATTTAAATATTATATATAGGGAAACATTCGAATTACGGGGCGGGGGCGCGCGGGGGCGGGGGTAATGCCACAATAATATATGATAGTATATAATAATATATATAATATAGTTAAAGTAAGGTAAAAATATAGGTCTATAAAAATAATATAGGCTATATGTACTATATATATATGATTAGTATAATAATATATAATATAAGATAATAGGGTGATGGTATGGTATAGTAGGTTAGTGGGGTATATAGGTGAGGTATAGTATATATAATAGTGTTATATATAATATATATATATATATATATAGAAATTTACATTTAAATCCAAGAAACTTAAAAATCACCTCAAACTAATTTAATACTTAATATAGCATCTGTATAGGCAAATTCGTCGTTCCAACTTTTTTTTTTCTTCTCCGTTCATCCGTCTCGAAAGAATCACCCCGTTTCATGCTTATTACTGCCTGTGATGCACCTTCAGCATTAGTAACATCTTGTATGAAAAAGAGTTGTTCTCACTCGATGCCGTCAAGATCGGGCCTCCAGGGAAGAATTAAACCAATACTCATATATATTTCGTTTCTATTCCAAGATATAGTTTTTCGTAAAAGGAATTTAGGAATGATATCTTTTGCTTTATATATATTAATAGAATTAATATATAATATAAATATTATATTAATATATAAAAATATATATATAGTAATATTATATAAGAATATAGAAAATATATTAATATATAAAATATGAAATTAATTAGATAAAAGATATATATATAGTATATAAAATAAATATAATAAAATATTAGATTATATATAATTATATATAATAACAGATAATAATAAATTAATATATAAATATATTTATTATAAATAGTAATAGGGTAATTGTAAAAAATTTATATTTCGACTTTTTATTTTCCCTGAAAGTTAAGTATTTAAGTAGTTAATTAAAGCACAATATCAAAAGAAAATTTAGCCTGGGGAGGGATTCGAGTCCCTATTTTGCATCAAAGTTTAGAATAAATGCGAAGACCTTTTGTAAATGAGATAATATAATGATTGCTCAATATAAATTTTAAATACTCGGATGAAGCCTCTGTTGTTGTGCGGTGCAAAAACCTTCCTCTCTTTTTCGTCTAGAATTTTCATTCGCTTTAGTTCTGTGTTTTATTTTCTTTTTCTCTTTTTGATTTTCATTACTTGTTTTTTAATATTTTTTCTTATTTTCTTTTTCTAATTTTTCTTCTCCTTTTGTAGATTATATATTTTCTTTATAGATCTCTAAAAACTAGAAATGACTTATACAGATGTTTTATGTTTCATCGTAGTTTTTGTCATACATTTAATTTCCTTAAAGATGTTTCATTATTTAAATTTTTTTGTTGTACATATGCGCGCGACAGTCGGCGCTTTATTATTCCTTGGTTGTAGGATGAAATATAGTGACTTCAATTTAGAGCACGAATACTTTTAATGTATTATTCATTTTTTAATAAAAAATTGAGTTTTATTTACAATTTAAATATGAATATAATAAAGATATTAATATATATATAGCTATAAATTATATCATATATAAGTAGATAGTAGAGATATAAATTAGCACTAGATTTGATGATTTAAGGATAATATAATTTAACAGATAACATATGAAATAATATATAGGTAATAAAATTATTTTAAAATATTAATAAATTACAAAAGTAAGGAATAAGTGATTTGAATAAGGTCAGTATTATTTCCAATATCTAATTAATAGCATATTATGATCAGTACTGAATAGTAGTTTCTCCCGAAATAGCATCGATGATTTCTATATACAAGTGTACTGATCTATTTATATTATTACATATCATATATCTCTAGATATATTCATATTATCTATTATGAATCATTTTCAATTCATTTTTGAATATTATTTTTTTAAATTATTTGTTATTTTATTATTAGATTAATTATCATGTGTTAATTCATATATTTTTACTGACATAAATATTGTGTAAAGTGGTCCTAAAAACTCCTAAAATTTATTATCTCTTTTTGAGATAACAACAATGTGAATTTTTCTATAAAAATAATACTGTAAATAATACTATAAGAATTTAGATGAAGGAAAGTTTGTTTACATAGTTTTAGTATTTAATATAAAAAATATATTATATTAGAGGATTAAGATGTATATAAAATCTATTAGTCCATATATTATTATTATTATATTTTCTTATTAATAATTAGCATATTATATTTCGAGATAATATATAAAATAAATGATTTAAATGTTATATAAATTTACTAATAACTGGATAATATATTTTTGAAGATAAAAAATTTAACACACTATTAAACAGTATATATTTATATTTCACGTAATCCAAATTTAATCCCTAAAGAATATATTTTTAAAACAAACTGTACATATTGAGTAATATTATAAAAAAAATATATATATATATTCAATTAAATCTACCATAAAACTCTTAAAAGAGAAACATACAAACTATCTTACAATTATATAAAAATCTATTTAATATAATTAAAATAAAATAATAATATATATAATAAATAGTATAAAATAATATTATATAAGATATATCATTTAATTATTCTGTAACATTAATATATTAATAGTTATACATTTTATTTAATATTTTCCAAGTATATTAATAGCTATATTTTTAAAATAATATTATATATAATATTATTATATTAATATACATATAATATAATGTATATATTATTATAATATATAAAAATGTTAGTAATAAATATATAATATTAATATAAATAAATTATAATATATATTAATATAGATTAATAGTATATTATATATAAATATATTATAATTTTAGTATAAATATATAATAATACTATAACTTATAAGTACGAAAATATACAATTTTATTAGCTAATTCGGTGAGATTTATTTAAATATACTTATATATATAAAATTCTGTTAAACATAAAATTATTATATATAAATTACCTTTTCGTATTTGTTTTAGAAAAAGATAGCTAGCTACACATAAAAATAGATTTCCATTATCTTATCTTACCCCTGTGAATATTTGTTATAGGTAATAATAGTTAATAAAATGAGACATAAGGAGAGAGTGCTATAAGTCAAGAATGTGACAAGGACATAAACGACAGTTTAATGTCTTGAAAGTATACTTTCTCTCAGTCTAAAGCTTATGATCCGCGCTTGAGATTTCTGGAGGTCTTTTTATATGGCACAAGGTGTTTTTATTGAAAAGTGGGGGAATATGCGGAACATTTCCCTCCTTTCTGCAGGACGAAGATCCTTTGTCGGGTTATGTGTGAGCTAAGAGTTACTTGTTAAATGTGTGATGACATGCATGTGCGTGTTAATGATCCCTTCATCCTCTAAGTACGAATCAACCGAGTTGAACCAGCCTCCTAATTCAGGCCCTCGCCAATTATTATCTACAAACCCTATCAACAAAGGAATATTGGGTCTGGTATGGGACAATCTATCTATATTTAGAATGGGACGCTGCTTGGTCTCAGAATTATGGACAGAAGAAGATAAAAGAATATTTTGGTCAGGGGTTCCGGCACCTAAATTTTGCTCTTCAGCAATATTATTGTTGATTGGATTGTCAGCAGAGATATCGCTATTTACAATGTCGTCAGAAGACATAAATGAAGATTTTTAAGCAGAATGGAAAAATGGACTACCTGATGAGAGGAGGATAAGCGCAGAAAGCGATTGCCTTCGCTTTCTCCTCGTTGTCGAAAACAGCAGCTGATGAAATCAACTGTTGTCAATAAGATTATTATTTTTTGGATTGTAAACATGATGATCTTTTCTTACACTTTATGATAACTGGATTCTGAAACGGTCAAGCGATATTTCTGGCGTTAAACGATGGACCTGAAAGGATAATAAATTAAAAAAATTAAATAGATAAAAGTATATAAAAAGAAATATAGAAATATAGAGTATAAGAAAAAAAAAATCACATAAATATATTCATTAAAACTAGACCAATTCCGTCACTGCATTACACTCCCTGGGTGTCATGGATCCTATTTGTCGTGTTAGTGAGAGTTATAATCTAATAGCGCCCATGTAGTAGGACAGCTGGATCGCATAGTCTTGAGACACTGTCGAATGAACGAAGCGAGATTTCTCTGGTGAGTCAGTTTTCTATAAAACACATTAAAAAAGTGACTATTATGATGACGATATATATGATTAAAATTACGTTGCGACACAAAGAAAAGTAAAAGTGTATACCTAATGTCATGTTAATGTGTACTAATGATAATAAAGACAGGACTACCAACCTTGCTATATCTTTATATGGAGAGTGTATTATCTATAGGTGACTATTTATAGGTGTGGTTAAATATTGTAGCGTAAATATCAAATTATATAGATTATGGGTATATGTTGTATTAACTATTATATTAGTATTATTAATAGTTATATATTAAACTAATGCTATAGAATAAGAATTAGATATATATATTACTTATATATAATATTATTATCTGTGTATAGTACTATAATATATATTAATATATACTTATTATATATTAATTAGATAGGTATATATATTAGATTTTAGTATTTGTAGGAACTTCCTTCACCGAATTTGATATATAAGTATGGCATGTAAAAGTAGATAATATTAAACAGAGGCTGCTTCACAAATTATTAGTATAGTCATTCTTCTCCACATCACCCTCTCCAAGCACACTATATATTAGCCTTTACACGTACCCTACCCGTCCACATGAAAATTTGATTCTGTGATTGCAAATTATTGCGATCTCCAACTTCAATTGGCACGAGCCATTTACAAGATGTCTTCTCTCTTATATACAAGTAAGAGAGAAGAAAATAAGAAAAGAGAGAATTTTTATTGCAAGATACCAAATGTAACATGAATATAATGATTTGCACCAAAAAATATAATGTATTGACGAAACATGCAGTGTAGCCCGTTCAACATTCAACATTTACCGTACCAGCGGTACACGAGCCTTCATGGAAAGATTGTAGTATAGAGTAATATTCATTCTTCTACCCCTTATATTGATTCATGTGTTCAAGGCTAAGCCGGTTCATGGAATGTGCTTAGTAGTGATACGTAAGAACTAGATAAGGCGGTAAATAGTGTCTAGGAATTAAAGGATGAAAAATATTATATAGAAACGCATGCAGGCCATCTCGAGTATCCTCTCGAGTTAATATAACAATGTTGTTAAATATAATATTGAAATAATAACTGTAATTTTCACACGCCTAATGGATATATGTACCTCTGTGTCGAGTGTCGAGTGTTATTTTAATATAATACATCATATAGTGTATAAGTGATATTTCATATTGTTTATGTAGTGAACAATATATGTGTAGTGTATGTAATAATCTATAAGCATATAAAACTAAATGTAGTGTTGTTTGTGATGCTTGTGTACGGATTATATATTACTGCACTAACTCATATTTTATAATATAAGTTATATTTAAGAGTAGAGTAAGAGCACAGAGTAGAGATGGAAGCGATGAGAAAAGAATTAAAAGAAAAGAAGTACTATGTAATAATTTGAGTGAGATTAAGTTCCCTCACCATATATAATAATATATATATAATATATAATTAATAGTAAATTAAATTAATTATAGTAGTATACTGGGGTATATATATTAATAAATATAATATAATATGATAGTATTATATATATAAAAGTAAAGGAATATATATATATATATAGATGTTAGTATATTATATAATATCAGTATATATATATTATAATTATATTAATATATATTAATGTAATTATATACTATATTACAAGTAATACGCAATACCCCATACGATAAATATTGTATAAATATTAATATGATTTGAATTATCGGATTGAATGTTCAAATAAAAAATAGGCAAAAAACACCAAAACTCTTCTATTGTAAAATAATAACTGTTTTTATGGCGTATATAAAATAAAAATAAAATAAATAAATAATCGCATAATTATACGCAAGAGTTGTGAGAATTACAAGTAAACTAACGATCTCTGATGAAAGTATAATAGGGACTAAAAGCAGTAAAAATCTGGTTTTCTTGCCAGGTCAATGATCTAACAAAATACAGACCTTCGCAAAGCGATCCATATTTTTACGATTGCAGAAGACGAAGGTAATGCAAACTATATTCTATGATATATATTGTACATAATTGTTCTATACAAATTAGATAATTTTATCGTTGAAAAAGGGTATTTTGATAGTATGTATAATATTTAAGGTAAATATAGTGTAGTCCCAGATCCTATCAGTAATATCAATACATGTACGTAAAGTATCTTCAAGTCAATAAATATAGTACCAAATATAACTAAAATGATAATTTAGAACAACGAAAAGTTATATGATTCATTATTCACAAAATAAGTTATGATAATTCGTATGTGAATTTCATACTAGAGGCGATGTACACTGTTTGAAGCCCATCCAAGTTAGCTTACCATGACGTTCTACATGCGTATGAGTTAAGTGTCACTAGCTATAAATGAGCCAATAAGAAGCGTATTAGCCATCCTTTCATGTGCTGATGTAATGAACCGTACTATTAGACCTATAATCAAATCGAACCCATTGAAAATGATATTTAAAAGAGACCCCATATAAAAAAATAATTGAAGTGCTAGTTAATGTAATAATAGAGCCGAGAGAAGAGCTATTTATAAAAAATATAAATTATTTATTAAGAGACAACCCACCAAGGGAATCATGTATTTTTTATCTGATCATCTACAGTACCGTAGGGTGTCTGTAGTGAAATTTAGTATCAAATATCCTTATGCTAAGTAATTTTTACATACGATTAATTTATTCCCAATATAGTGCAAATGTTCGCGCCATCTAAAAATAGATATTTTCATTTGTCCGATCAAGTCCCTAGTGGTGTTATCCCGCGTAGGAAGGAAAGTATATGAGAACATTCTCTAGCTGTTTGTAATGAGAAACGTCGCCCATACGAGAATCCTTGTAGAAGAATTCCTCTTAGTAAGCACAATAGGAGTCGAAAATATGTTGAGAGACAAAGTGTGTCAGTCCATATCGCGTCTGATAGCGTGTAACGAATTTAATCGAATGTATTAATCTTTTCAGGTACGACTGCCAACGTTTAAAAGTAGTATGTAGAGCTATAGCTAATCTTTGAGCAATATTAGCATGGACCTATCAAATATGTTCTCTCAAAGAACCAAAATGAGTGAATGAGATTTCTTGAATCTGGTATATCTTATAGCAATCTCAAAATAGTCCATATATTCCATGTATGATATCGAAACAAATTTAAGTTCTCTAGAAGAGGCAACATTGATTACATTTAATTAATGTATTTATACCTATCCGATATTAACTAATACAATATATTTCTTTTACCCGTGTTTTATAATCTTAGTATACAGGGAAATGTATGTTTTTCTTAATACCAGTAGTCGATAGTCATACTAACGAGGATCAAAGCTATCTAAACATATTTTGAGAGAAATGCCAAGTGAGTGTCTCTCAATGCAATTCGTCCCTTAACGTTAGAATAATCAGTCTACACCTTAAAAATACTTCATTAATTTATAGTAATTAATTCTTTTGAGACAACAGTGAAATATAAGTAATGATTAGAGAGCACATAAGAACTTATCTTTGTACGAATCTTAATATTATTCATTACAAATAATTAATAAATGTTACTTATATAGTATATTTTCAATAGCATGAACACTTCTATAAATATGGAGTTTCTTTTCCTACATAAAAATATATATAATATAATATATACATAAAATAATATCTTATTATATCTGTAATTAATATAATATCTTATTGTAAATGTGACTTTTTTATTTACAAAGAGTATATATTAATTGCTTAAATAATAAATATTTTAAAAACTTGAAATATTCTCTGGTTATTAAAAAGAAATTATTTTCATGAAAAATAATATATATCAATGTTCAAAATAAATAAATATGTTGAAGTGGGAGTGAGAGGTGAATGATAATCTTATATAAATCTATGTTACCTAGGAGACAAAGACTCTGTAGTTGAATGACCTACGAATTCTTATCGTTAATGAAAATTCACTATAAAAACTTTTCTTAAATATTTCTTGATAATATATATAAATTTATTTCATACACTCAGTCATTTCACATAGATATTAAATCAAGGAGTAATTCAAAGAATATTTCTAACTTCTAAAAATAATCATAGTAATATTAATGTTGATTAATTTACTCCGTTTTCCTCTGAGAAACAAGACTATATTAAGTGCTGGAGTGCCACAATAATATATATATTATACAAACTGTAATTTCTGAGAAATAGTTAAAAATATCCCGTTGCAGTACAGTAGATTAGAATATAGAAGAAATTACATATACACAATAAAAATATAATGCGACTTGGTGGATACATGGAATTATAAATAGAGAATAACAACAAGTCCACTTGTTTGATAATGATGATAATGATAATAATGAAAATAACGATAATGATAATAATGATAATGCTAATGATAATAATACTAATGCTAATGATGCTAATGCTAATAATGCTAATGCTAATAATAATAGTAATAATAATATTAGTAATAATAACAATAATTTTTTAAAAAATGACAACTGAAATTCCCCCTTCTTAAAAATGACATTATCAATTTCGAGTAACTATTAACTAAAGAGCTTTATTGTCTGTTATACCCAACCATACCCCTTCGTAATTTGGCATCTGAAACGTAGCAGCGTTCAACCATCCTTTTAAATGTTATAAAAAGCTGATACTTTTTATTCATACTTATTGCTCCTTACTAAATAGTTCTGCCTCTCTTTTTGCAACTTCTTATTGACTAGTAGTTTCATATCTATTTCCTAATAATTTCTAACATCCTCCCTATAACCTTGATTTCTAAAAATCTACGCTTTCATGATTCCTCTTATTTCTACACCACCCACCCTTGCGTTTAAACCATTAAGTCTACTGTTTAGTCGTTTAACAACATTCTGACTGAATATTCATTTGAATAATTTTCTTAAAATGTTTACCTGACGAATATTTAAAGTTTTAGGTGTTTTAAAACTTATTACCTAATTCATATAATGAAAGCTATGGCATTACGTACAAATCTTGTTAATTCGTGCATTTCGAAAAATCTAGAGATTTTCCTTAGAGTAGCAATTTAGGGGCCAGATATCAACAGTTTCATTAATATTATAATTATATATTTTCACCGTTAGTCCTAAAAGACAAATAATGAAGTCCAATACAGGATGACATGCCTTTGTGAAATATTTTAACTAGTAAGCAAAAAATAGAAATACTAAAGGCTATACGTAGAGACAACAAGAGGAAATGAACTATTATTGTGATAAGAGGATGACATGAGCAATACAAGGAATGAACTCTACTCGGTAATCTGGAAAGAAAGTGGTAATAAGAATTACACATAAAGTGAAATCTGCTTAGAATAATGAATTAGGATGGTGCTTTCGTGAACGATGAAATGGATGTTAGGTAGAGTGGGAAAGAAACTCTCGAAATCTGTGCACAATCATTAACAGTAATGAGAATAGTGTTTGTATGCATGTATTATGTGGGATTGTAAATGTGCTAGAAGGAAAGAATTTGAATGAGGTATAAGTAAGGTGAGAAATAAGGGTAGATGAGATATAGTATGAAGTATTGGACATTTCGCAGTGTATAGATGAATTAAACAAGTTGAAATGAATTGCATGTTATCACATTGAAGGGGTGATGTGATATTGAATTTGTTAGTATTAAAAGCGTTATGGAGGGTAATAGTTCACGGCGAATGGAGGAACGATAAAATTAGTACGCCTATAAAAATATAAGGTGTAAAGTAGAGAGAAAAGTAGGGAACTGTGAACATATAAGGTGAATATAAGTTAGTGTGTAGGTGATGTAATATCTGTATTTGGTCGAAAGTTAGTAGCGTTCCGAGTGACATGAATAGGAACTATGTTAAGAGAAACAGGTGCTTTCAATGATGGTAGAGATAGTTATGATCAAATCCTTACATTTGTGAAAGCACAACAGATGAAAATGAGCGAGATAGAAGAAATTGATTAGGTTTGGTATTTGCCAAAGCTTATGACATAGAGTAATAGGGATCGTTATCTGGAGAAGGTATATGAATTAGGTTTGGGGAGGCTTCTGAATGGAATCAAAAGTATGATATAGACGTAAATATATTGGAATAGCGTGTGTAAGATATAAACTGGAATGTGATTGGTATATTGAGGATATAATAGGGTAGTAGAGAGTGTTGTTGTTATTAATTGTTCTTTTGAATAGTCAATTTGATTGATACTGGTTAAGAAAACATATTCGAGGGGGATGGCAACAATGACTGTTTAAATAATAGACGAATAGAGATGATGAGGAAGTGCTCCTACTATATTAAAGCGAACACATTTAGAGTAGTGAGATAGATCAGAAGAAGTTTGAGAGATCAGTAGAGAGAGATTGTAGGTGTAAAATCGGAAGGCTTGAAAGTAAACGTAATAAGAGTAAGGATAATGGTTAGAAGTGAGTAAAGCCACAGTGTGATAGTGTTAGATAGGTGACGACGGAAATATATACCGTAACATGAGTTGCTGCTGAGTTATAATATTTACTGGGTTATAGTGGTGAATAGAAGGGTACGCTGAATTGATGATGCCGAGTGTAGCAAGAATGTTGTGAATGCAGGAAGGGGCTTGGCAATTAAATCGTTGGTAAGTGTAAAGGGACTAAGTCTTATGATAAGTGCATGCTAGGGTTACTACTGAAGGTGTGTAATTATTATTAAGCTGATGTTATTGTAGGTTAATGAACATGTGATCTCTAAATAAGATACGTTATATAATGATTATAATAGTTTATCAATGTGTTTCAGAATGACATCTAGGGGCATGCTAGGTGTATTACCGAAGAGATTACGTGACAAAAATCACGAGTGAATGGTAAATTTTCTAGAGTAGTTTAAGTAATGAATAAAAAAAAAGTATAGAGAATAAATGAAAGTATTGTTGAATTGGTTTTGGTCAATTGGTAAAGAATGAATGATTATCGGGTTGACGATGTATATCTAGCGCGATTGTACTTGGGAACGACGGCTGGGAAGCAATAAAGAAAAGTGGATTAGGTCTGATGCACGATTGGTCCAATGAGAGTATAATGAGAGTTTGCTAAAGGCAGATATAATATAAGGTGCTTAAATAGGACGATGGCGGGTATTTGTAGGGCATTCGACGTTTGGCCATTGAGGCAAGTTAGAACTACTTAATTGACGATCTAATTACCATAGTGTAAAGTCCGTTAGCGTCCTCTATGAACTCTAGGGTGGATTTCCTGTCTGTGATTCTATATCAATAATATTCTCACTAATTATAATTACATGTATGGGAGTTGACCTTAAGTTCCATGTGGACTTATTTTGGACCTTTGTGTCATATATCTTACTTACTATAAGCTTATTTCTCTTCCGCATGCATGAACCACACTCTTAGTACCCAAGTATGAGGCACAGAGGAATGATAAAGAAGAAAGAAAGAAATAAAAATATATACAAAGTCAATTTATAATATATTACACACTATATTATATGATAATACTTATATATATAGGTATATAGTATAATAATTAATATTATATTAATGAATTATATAATAATTAAATATAATGAACTATATTAATTTATATATATATATTAATAACTTAATATAATTATTAACAATATTATATACTCTTATTCTAGTATTTAATAATATTAATACACTATCATATACTTTACATTACATAAAATATATATTAGTTATAATATATATTACTATATTATAATATATACTTATTATAAATATATATATCACCAATAATATAGATAATTATATATAATTATAATATATATATAATAAAATATAATATAAATACTAATATATAATAATTTTATATATATAGATGGTACGATTATGAATATTATCCTCAGTGAGATTATAGTACAATTTTGACGATGCCGATAATTGGAAATTATTATAAAAAATTCTCGTTTCTCCTCTCGTCTAGTAATCTCACCTCGAGTCATCCTTCTCATACCTCTCTTTACTCTCTCCTATATCCACCTACTGTCTCTCGTCCCCATCTCGCTCTCTTTCTACTCTCATCTATCTTCATCTCACTATCTCCTCGTCGATCTCTCACTCTCCTACCGTCACCTATTATCTCTCCTCTCATTATGATATATAACTCTTCTTATCTATCTTTTATTACTATAATATCTCTGTTTATCGCTCGTCGTTCATGTATTATATCCTAATATATAACCCTAGTTCTTCATATTTGCTATACTCATCTACTCGTCATAAGTAACTATATTACTAAATTAATATCTCTTACTATAACTTTTTCTATTCTCTCTTCTTTCTCATCTCTCTCTTCTTTCTCATCCTTCTTCTTCTTATTTATCTCTCTCATTCCCTCTATATACTTTCTATATCTATCACTAATCTTCCTCATCTCAGTACCATACCCTACTAATTATATCTAATCCCTTCTTCTACTATCTTCATCCTCCTCTATCTCTTCTCTATTCTCTCTTCTATATCGCTTCTACTCTCATCCTATCATCTTCATATCTATACTTATTCTATATATTCTACTTTCTATATTTATATTCTATTCTATTTTACTATAGTATATTATATTTCTTCCACTATTAATATATATAAGCTGCACGATATACAATATATATACACTATTTAAATTATATAATCTATATACTATATATTTAATATATATACCTATAATATCTATATATACATATTATAATTCATTATATCCATCCTATAATACCTCCTAATATACTAATATATCTATAAATAATCACTCACCTATCTAAATTCAATATATACATATATCTATCTATATAATATTATATTATCAGTTACAGGCTTATTATATATTACTATCATCCCTGCATATATATATTACTATATATATAATCTTACTCATATACCTACTATACTATCCTCATATCACTCACCTCATACTCATACCCTCGACCTCCTCTACTCCCCCCTATATACATCTACTATATATCTCTTATATAATATTAATCCCCCCCTCACTCCACTATTACTATCCTACCTCACTATTCGCTATTCTTCCATAATTATATATATTTATACATCATCTATCGCTACTCTCTACTCCTATAGGATTCTTTTCACTATAATATTACTTACGGGCCCTTGGGTTGTAAGCCTATTCAGTTATCAAACGTTTTTTATTATATTTTAGGAGTATAAAGTTTCTTGACATGACTTGAATACTGATTCCAATATTATTTGAGGGAATGGATCTAACACTTACCTTAATAATATAATATCGCTTATTCGACTTTTCAAGCTTCCTGTTTTTCACGCGTGGAAATGCCTCTTTCGAGAGAGAATCCTACTATAAAAGCCTTGAAGTGTTTATAAAATGTTGCTTCACTTTTTCTCATTTTCTTTTTTTTCCTTTTTGTTTTTTTTTTCTTTTTTTTTTTTTTTTATTTTTTTTTCTTTTTTTACATTTTAATTTATTTTTTCATTTATTTTATATTTTTTTTTCTTTTATTTCTTTTTTTTTTACATTTTTTTCTTATTTTTTTTTTTTTAATACTATTAAAAAAAAAAATATACCATCTAAAATCTATTTCATCAGTCTAATATCTATCCTTGACGCTGTCTTCTTCACTAAATGTTATCGGGCGAAATCGCCTTAGTGTATATTACCAGCCACCTTGTAATTACCGTTATTTTATTCTGTTCTTATACTAAGTGATAATATAAAAATATAATTTCTCTTCCTTTTCACAATAACTATTGACCGTCTTACTTCTAGTGCGCTCTAACACCTATGGGGCTAAATTATTGTGTTGGAAAAATGAGCTTATTATAACTAAAAATTCAACACTGAACATCATTGGGCATCTGCTACGAAGCACCGGAGAAATCTCCACGCTTATTGTTTTTTAAAATAGCTATATTTTACACTATATTCACTCATACTATTACGTATATCTATTAATCTCACCCGCTATATCTCTTATTCTATAAATATTATCTACTCCTACTCTTTCCCATTTATTCTTTACTAACTTATACTAACATCTATACTTCATATTTTATATACTATTTATTTATTCTTCTATATCACTCTAATTCTATCTCCCTCTCCTCATACTTTTACATTCCGTCTATATCTTCACTATACTCTTATACCACCTATATTCCTACTCTTCAGCTCTTCTCTCCTCTCTATTATATCCATATGCTCTTATCTTTACTCTCTCATTCTTATTCTCTTTACTTTATAAGCTTCTCTCTCTCTTTTCATCTTTCTCTCTTCATCTTCTATCTCTCCCTCTCCTCCTCCTCGTCGCTACTGATTCATGATAGTCTGATTCTCGGTGGTCCGTCTCTCGTAATTTCTCTTCTTCTTTGGCAAATTCACCCATTCCGGTCGTTCTTTTCAAATTCTGACGTCAAATTCCTCATTCAGATCTCCGCGCCTCCCCCACGCTTTCTTCGCCTCCGAGCTTCCCCTCTTCCAGGTCTAACACAAGTTTCTGTCAAATATGTTTGAAGATCTCTCTTCGATCAATATTTTCCCGGAGCCGATCTAGCAAGATATACTAAATCTTATTCCTAAGTAATACCTTCTGACAAACGTAAAAATCCGAGTAGGAAGACAAGTGTACATATTCTCTAAATCACCATTCCTAATTATCTTGCATAATTCCTAGCAAATAACTCTCGCGCCTCCCGTTCTCTCTTCGTCAAACAATTCTCTTAGTTCCTTAAATTAGCTGAGACCTAAGTCGAATCAAAAATTATACTCCTTCTACAGCAATTAAGCGACTTAGAATATATTCTCGCATTATATTCACTTAATACTAGTTAAACCGCCCATAATATGCTAAAGAAAAACTAATCTAAAAAAATAAAAAAAGAAATATAAAAAATATTATCAAATATAGAATAATATAAAGTGCTAATATGTAAAAGAACTGGGACTATAGTATATATGACAATATCAGATTGCCGTAACAGTTAAATACATAATAAATCCATGAATTAAGGAGGAAAGAACGGATCTGCAAAAGATTTTATGAAAAGAATATCGTTTTTTTAGTCAAATTAAAGCTTCAGTCTACCACTAATTATAATTTTATCAGAACTAGATGTCTTATTAATATTAGTAGTTGTAGTTTCAGCGTCGCATTCATCTTTTTTAGTTTTCGAATAGTGTCTATGTCTTAAAGTAGTCTTCCGCTCGAATATAATAGCCTCTGGCAGACATATTTTAATGGCATCAGAGACACCATGAAAAATTAGTACAAATACGTTGATTTGTAGTAAGCGAGAGTTCGGCATTTAATATATTAATCAGAGCTATTTTTTATACTTATTTTGTGGCTCCATTTATTGTTTTTTGAATTTACATTTTTTTATTTTAATATTATTTGCATATTTATCATGTATTAAGGTTAGTTTGGAGAGTAGCGACCAAAATTAAGAAGCCTACCTATAATCTCCAAATTGCCCCTGATACTTATAACCTATAACTATGCTGTTTTCCAAACATCGGAGAAGTTCACTTGTCATCAATCTATTTTTTTTTATTCTTTCTCA
Organism: Trachelipus rathkii; assembly: GCA_015478945.1. Lineage (NCBI taxonomy): Eukaryota > Metazoa > Arthropoda > Malacostraca > Isopoda > Trachelipodidae > Trachelipus > Trachelipus rathkii. Next base: position 68,227 of record JABUQX010073132.1, read on the forward strand.
TAGAAAAAATCACAAAATGACTACACCGCTAATTATTCATTAGACACATTTATTCTTCGTTATATATTCAAATTACTAAGAAGTAATTTTTTATATTATTTCCCACAGTAAAGACCATAAGTACTATCACACCATATGTGGTTCACGTCTCAAATAAATGTAAGAACGCGCTAGGAGAAGAACAAGAAGGAATCACATAGCCTCCAGACACATTAGAACTGGCTTTTGACTTCCTTTCTCTTATAAGAATTTATTTTCTTTTTGTAGTTTGTTGTATGTTTAGTTTTACATTTTCAATACTTTTAATACACATATTATCTTAACTCATCTAAATAAAATCCAAAGCATTAAGAATCCGATGAAATGAGCACTATAACTCAAATCGATCTCAAAGCTTAACACACTCATCAAATTCTTTCATTAGTTAACATATTCTGTATAGTGTTTGTTTGAAGTTAGAAGTAATTACTTGAAGTCTAGCCAAGAGTAATGTTCATATCCAATTCGAACGAATCAAAATTGACCAAAATCCCAAAGTTAACTTATTATCATTTATTTTGACACCTACCTAATGAATGCACCAAAGTAATAGAAATTATCGAAAGGCCTTAACAAACATGTATGCTACTGGAGAGCTCTATCAAGAAAATTATTAATTTAAAAGATTATTTAAACATGAATATTGCATACGAATGAGAGAAATCATGTATCCTTAGCTTCGAGCCCCATGTGGTCATTGATATAACACAATTAGAATAATAACATAATTTAATATCGATATTCTAATTGTACTTCTATTATAATGTCCTGATGGAAAATCAAAAGAACACCAAATAAGGATTAGTTGAAATGTCATCATACATACGCAATTAATGTAGCAGAAACATTAGCACTATATGGAGTTAAAGAAGCAGCCGATCCGATTTGGGAATTGTACCAGGCAACGAAAAATAAAAAATTGATCGAACCGCTACGTGCCTGAAATTCAAAGCATATTTCAATTCCGAACTTTCCCTCACGATGATAATAACCTCCTTGGGGCATTTATTAACAGTCATACCACGATATGTGTTATATAAAAGCAAAGAGATATACTGAGAAAATCTGTAGAATTATTCCCGAGCCAGAACCTCTTTCATAAATATAATAGAATTATATTAGGTTTGCCCCTTTTTTTCTGACATATAAATATTATAAGGAAAAATTCACGATGAGGTAAAATTATGTACATAATTTGTATTTCATTACTTTACCTAAATTCTTTTAATATATTCAGGCTTATACCATGATATTATAGTATAATAAAATATATAATATGAAACCAACCCCTAACATACAAAAGAAAACCTAACAACTCTATAGGACTAAAACATATGATTAAGCAGATTACACTAGAGGTCTTTCCGTAATACAGCTACTATAGATATAATAATACTACGACTCTGTACATAAATATCTACATAATATAATAACATCAAAGTTAACACTTAAAGCTTCGACACTGTTCATTCATTTACTCTTCTACGACTGCCTTTATTTCTTGAATCTTATTTTTCTCATAACGGTGACATCTTTTGTACTATATCTTAGGTCTTATGACAAAATTGAGGTAAGTAGTTAACGGTGGAAAAAAGTATCGAAAAGGGAAGGAAATAATATATTAAGAAAAATATTTATATATAAATTATACTATATTTTATATATTATTACTGTTAATTGTTATCAAAAGTATACAATTAATAAATAATATAGTTATAATATAAATAATGAAGCATTTAAGATAATTAATACAAAATTATATAGAGCGATATCTTAAGTTTTTCATTGCCGAGAAATTTTATATACGTAGAAGTTTTTTTATTCGCCTAAAATAAAATAAAGACATTATATCTGTAACCCTAGTAAAGTATTCGGCTTAGCATCATGTCAAAGATCGAATTGGTTGATACTCCACCACACATTTGGTTTTGTTTTATTACTCCCAAGACAGAGAACTGACTAATATTCCGCAATCTTCAGTAGATGCACAGAGCAGAATCACACAATGTCTTCACCATATCCAATTGACTGCTACTTCGAATATATCATAAAAATTAAATAAAAAAATAATAAGAATTAATTACATATTAGGCAAATAGGACATAAAATTAAAATTACACAATTTATTTAATAGCAAAACAAAATAAAATATGAGAATAATGATTTTATAACTCCACATACAGATTTAAATTGGAAAAATTAGAACTTTAATCACATCTAAATAAATATTAAATTAATTTTCTCAGTACAAAATATATCAATTGAAATAAATACGAAGATTATTTCTAGGATAAACTAAAGATGCTTAGCTTTTAAGCAGGACCGTTTCCCATAATACCTCAATACCAATTGACACAAACGTCAGACTCAACACCCCACACACCTCTTATTTGCAAGCATATTTGCAACATATAAGTTTCAGATGTTGTATATTTTAATTTGCATTTAACGAATCTCAGTAAGCTCCACTCATTATTTAATGTTCTACGGTGTAAGTATGATTATATGGAGGAACCTAATAGTATCCACAGATCTGCTCCCCGCTTATCCATCCACTTTCTACCGCCCACATTATCAAAACTCATTAATATTATATATATCAATGGCCCATCACATACACTCACCCCCTCTAGCTACGACTCACACTTCTCAGATTGAAATATCGTCATACTCCTCCACATAGCCATATCTACTACCCACTACTATCTATCTACTCTAACCTCTATCCCTCTACCCTAAGCAAATACTTAACCTGATCATAATGATCACGGCCATTAACAAATATATATCCCAAAACATATTAGAGAAAACTCGATACTACTTCGTAGAGAATACTACTATACTAGTAATATACTTCTATTCCACTTTCTTCATAAGCATCAATAATTTCTAATATTTCTGTTACTCTCCTCCTCTAACTATATTATGTATATTTCATTATAGTGAGCCAAACAACTATCCTCTGCACTATATATAATTTGTCATAAAATTATATATATACCATGCAAGTATTATACCTACTTATACTTGACATTTTAATAGATCATCACACGATCTGAATACGAATTACACTCTTTACACAGATCGGCAAATCTTCTTTCTTGACAACTACATCTATACATATCCAATCTCTCTCTCCAGCACATCACATCCCACATCCCCAACAAAATCAATTATTTATCTATAATTGTTTTTAATGTATCTATATCTATTATCACATGCGTTACCTTAATGATAATTGATAAATATCAATACAAAAATCACTATTGACATTCCAAGTTGATCAAAATGCAAGAACAATCTTTATTTCATTCCACTTCTCTCCCATCTCATTTCTTATCCGCATTATCCTCATTTTTCCATTACATAATCATTATACTCCACAACACATATGACTCATACATATATTCATGACTTTGCACCTCACTCACCCCACTCACTCACTCTCACATCCTCCCACTACCATCCACCACACTACAAAGTCTTAACGTGCCTATCCTTCTCTTTTACATTCAAACTTATTCGAAGAGCCCAATGAAGACGCTGTTGCAGAGGACTCTTATGATACAGACCTGAATGCAAAGCATGAAACAGTTTATCACATCTCATCCACTATACAGCACCGGACACCCCGTTGGATGGACCCTCAGATACCACAGATAGCAGATCATAGAGACACCGCTGCCCACTCGCGCTCTACTCGACTCATACACACACATCACTCCTAGAGGTCTGCTTCCATCTCGTCCGCATGTCCCTAAGATAAGTTTCGAATTATCGCATATCTTCCATACCATGCTCTAAATACTCTCTTAAACTCATTCCACGATTTTTAAAACTTACCACTATTCTATGCTTTATGTTCTCTCTATCTTGCCTCGCTATCACCTCTTCCCTTTCACCTTTGGCACCTCTTAAACATAATCTTTCCACCCGATTCTTTCATGCTTTCACTATTTAAACTCTCTCACGACCCTCGTAACAGTTCTCAAATTCTTAAACTCCAACACTTCTATATAGAATTCTCGTAATAACCACTTTTCACACTTCTTTAAAGTTTCCTATCGGTCCTTAGTAATCTTTCTTTTCCGTCCGGAACATTTTTTCTTATTAATAATTTTCCTGCCATATCCGATATATGTGTTGACTAATTAGGATAGAACACACATGAAATTCAACTTATTCTTTTAAAAATATCCCATTAGATACTTTAATTTATCCAAATCTATAATTAAACTATAATAAAGTATACAATATTATTTCTAACTTTCCTATCATAATTCAATTCTCTTAAGACAATAATTCTAATAATCGTTCTCATCCTATGTAATGACAGGTACAATTAAACATTCTTAACCTTTAAATCAATGATGAAACAAATAATGATAATTCTATATTAATAACCTAATTCACATATCACAACATGCAATAAAAGGAATAATAATAAGCTGAATAGGATACCATTTCAACAGGGAATAGACTGAAAGCTTCAATATGTATTAAAGGAATAAATCTAGATAAAAACTTTCCCGTTACCTTTCTTATCTATCACTAATTCAGGTTGACTTAATCCCAAATACAAGTCTATCTTAATAATCGCCATTATAGTTTAAATTGCTCTCTAAGTTATCACACTTCGAACTTTTGACTATTATCTATTATTATTACTTCATTACTTGTATTATTATTATGTATTTTATTATTTTATTATTTATTATTATCTATTATGTAATTATTATTATTAAATTATTATTATTAATTGGTATTGATTGATTTTGATTTACTCTCAAGCTGTTAATCTCTATCATTGACGGATCTGCTGTCGCACAAATATGAATCTTAATACAAACTGCTGGGCTTACTCCACTCACGACCTCTACTTCGCGACGATAAGATGCTTCTTTATCAAACTTACTTCTCATAAGTACCTGAGTGCTATTTTTATGAAAATATATTGCTGTAAATTAAGGCGAAGCATATTAATGATATACTATATAAACCCATATATAGTATATATATATATCGCAGGCATAGATACCTACCTATCACTATCGACCAACAAGTAACTAACCGACGCTCTTACCGTCAAAAAATAGGGCTTGTATCGGCGTACACACGTCATTTGAACTTAACTCCTCCAAGCTATATATAGCTTGTCTCCTTCTATTTTACCCACAAAAACCTATTCTGGTTGTGGGATTCACTCTTTTACCATCTTCTGGTAATTTTACCTACTTGGAATTATAATCTTCTATCACTTAAAAGGCCTGCGCTCTTATGGGACTCAATATTGCTAATTTGGCACTAAAGGGTGGTGAACTTGATAGTACTTATACACTATACCCTCTAGCTATGAATAGGCTACTGCCTACGTCGAGTTGTGGTCGACGATCAGTAAAAAAAAAAAATTCTGAATGGCAGGATGTATTGTTGTTCGCACAAATATAAAGACTCGGTGTGCAAGTCATCCTCCGTTTATATACTCCATCCAAAACATTATAATGGTCAGATCCCTGTAAATCGAACGCTTTGTTCAACATTACCTTTAATTTAGGTTAAGTTTTGGTTAGGTTAGGCTTATTGTGCAGGAAAATAACCAAAACCCTCAAAAAATAGAACATATATAATTGATATTAATTATCACCAGCCACACTAAAATTAATTAAATAGACAAAGCAGTTAAAGTAATATTCGAGATTTTCGCGCTCCAAATGGCATATACTTGCGAACGTTAAATCTACGATACTACCTATTAGGAATAGCCCATAGTTTAAGTTATTAGATAATTGCTATTAGTATTAAATATATATGTAACACCACACAAATAAAAATCTTATCACATTATTAGGTCCTCTACGGAAACTTTTCACGTCTTAATATACAAGAAATTGAGAGGCAATCCCTTATCTTAATCTACCTATATACGTGGATCAAATCCTTTCCACATACAACCACCAGAACACATTTCAACTACTATACACCAACTATTCATTTTTAACCGTTTCCTTCCATCTATATGGTTTCAGGTCACATACATGATAAGGGCAAATCAATATATTTGTACCCTTTTCACTACAATACATCCTCCACCGGAATTCTTCCATATTACTATACTCCCTACAATACATTATATCCTTATGGGACATTCAATACAGGGATATCGGAATCATTACTTATAATTAACATTATTCTAGGCCGGGGAAAGGGATAGAAAGGGGCGTAATCATCTGGCGAACACTTGTTGAGTTATACCTATCTTATCCAGAGTCAATAATTCATATATATATATTTTTACCACTTATTTCCTCGTGGCATAAAGTGGCGCAAAAGATAAGTTATGTTAACAGGCGAGCCAATACATCTTACACTATAAAATCTAACCAAATTTTTAATCTTTAGGTACACACTATATGTGATTCGCTGTATCTGTAATTGGCTGCAAATATATACGGCAAAGGACAAGAAAATTGATAGAATGTAATTAATAGATTTATTTAATTAAAATTATGAGCTGAAATTTTGCTTAATTGCCACAATAAAGAGACCGAGAGAGAGAGAAAAAGAGAGATGAGAGAGAGAGAGAGAGAGAGGAGAGAGGGAGAATGAGAGATATATATGAGAGAGAGGAGAGAGAGATGCAGATCTTCACATTTGTCTTCTTAATGTATGCTCGTGAAATCTTCATGGTTATTTATTTAAATAATATGATTAATAGTTATCGTAATTAATTGATCGGGTCTCAAACTCTGTAGAGATTTTTTTTTTATTCGTTTTATTTCCTGTATTTTTATTAAGCACCGTTTTTCAACTCTATTTACTGAAATTTTTTAATAAATACTTATATAAACTAAAATCTAACAAAGCAAGAGATCAAGTCAGTCAAACTGATACAATTGCATTCAAGACAGCGCTTCATTGAGTAGGAAGATGTTAATTTTATTATTGTGTGCTGCCATGGACGACTTGAACTATCCAATCTTTTAATGTATAAATATAAAATTAGTGAATTATTGAGTGTGTGTGGTTTAGTTTATTGCATTAGATTGAACTTATTTTTAAGTTTAAAGGTGTATATAATAAAGAGTGTTTATTTGCATATATAAATTTATTAAAATTAATAATTTTATCATAAGTATAGTTATGTTAGTATTGATGTGGTTATTACTAGGATAAAGATATAATTCTTAGAGATGAGAATAGTTAAGATTGCAAATATTGTGGAAAATAAATACTCATTATTATTCATTCATGATTATTCTATATATGGGAGTAGTTGGGAGCATTAACTTGAGAGAGAAACCTACACGAATTACTATCATCGGAAATACGTACACCGTGTGTACGCACGCGTAGCGTGCGTACACATGAATGTTACGCCCGCAGCGGTGGCGCGGTAACCGTGATTAGCTAACATATTGTTAATGTATGTCAATACCTTAGGTTTTTTTTATATATATAGGATATGTATTTTATTCATTATTCCGAGGCCTTCGCCCGCCTTCTCTCCCCTGTGCAATCTTGTTAAGTGTATCATATTTACCTATGTGTGCACCGTAGGTGCATACAGCCCGAGTGTAGGTTGATGACGCAGTCATCAACGAGTACAGACCGAGTTGTTCTCATTCTGTGTTCCACCAACTCCCCTTCTTCACATGCACCACATACACACACACACACACACACACACACACACATATACTCACGTTACCCCTTCCACGTTACCCCTCTCCCCTTTCTCTTCTATCCCTAACCATCTCTTTTACCCCACACCCGTATCTTCTTTAAATCTCTTTCAGTTACTATGTACTAGCAATTTGTTTACCCTATCCTTTCACCCTTACTGGATGTTGTCAATGACTACATCATCAATCTGCCCCTTACCCTTTTTGATAATCTTGTCTCCTCTCTCGCACACACAACACACACACTTCACGTTTCCGCGCGCCGCCACGTTTTTCGCCGTCGCTTGTCCGCAGTCCGCCTTTGCAGCGTGCCACCGCTTTCACTGCCCTCCGCCACCGCCTACTGCCGCCCGCCACCCCGCGGTTTTCGCGCGTTGGTAATAATTCTCCGTTTTCGTCTTTCGTCGCATGCGTCATTGAGGAGATGGGGTTTTTTTTTTAATCTCTACCATACCAACCTTTCCACCCTAGTTCTCTTAACCTCCACGTATAGAAATTGGACAGGAATGGAAATCGAACTCCCGTCCTTATCGGGTCGCTCGAGCACGGTGTTGGTCAGCTTTCGTCGGAGACGTACCCTGACCGTTGGCTGAATCCGCGCTGTATAGTTCCTACCCTTGCTATTTAATAAATAAATCACGACTTCCGAGCTCTCAAATGTGTATTATAACGTTTAAAAATACGAAATAAAAATAAATTTCCGTTTCCTTTTTATTATTTCGAACTAATTTCATACTTGTAGTCTATACCAATTAAGCCGTGACACTCAAAAGGGATTAAAAGCTTAGCCTTTTTCTTCAAGGCGCTGATTAACTTTTGAGATGCTTTGCCCTGAGGGTATGAACAAAGAAAGACGGGTTTTCTTTGTCAAAGATGAAAAGCTTTATTATATATAATAACTATATAATAATACTATATAGGGTTTACTAGAGCTAAATTATATGTTATTATTATTTATCAGGTTTATATATTAATATATATAATTATATATAAATTAAATAATGATATTACTATTTTATTTTATTATTATTATCATATTATATATATTATAATATACATTTCCCGTCTATACTCATAATAGTATACAATATATACTATATATATATATATATATAATACTATATATATAGTAGTATAGGTATATATATATAATATATTATTAATTATTATTATTAATATTATTATATAATAGTATAATAAGTACGTATACAAATACATATATATAATATATATAATAAATACCATTGATATATTTGACAGTAACTATTAGTATAATATATACTATATGATATATATAATATATATATATATAAAGTATATAATATAATATATTAGGTATTTAATATATATATATATATATATTATAGTAATATATGATAAAAAGTATCAAAATTACCACTATATACTACTATATATATTATAGTATATTATATATATATATATAATTATATATATTAAATATAATAATATAATATAATATATGATAATATATATATATATTATATATATATAATATATATATATATATATATATATATGATATATCTATATAATATATTATACTAATAATATAGATTATATTATTATAATAATATCAATATATAATATTATATATATATGAGTATATATATATATTTATCTATATTATAATAGCAAGTATATATATAATATACATATAATAATCATATAATATAGGCAGTAGAGGAGCATTTGATCTTTAAAAGTGGCATTTTCCTTTGAAAGAACTCAAAATATATTTAACATTAGAGTAAAATGAAAATTTATTATTATTTTCTTCTTGTTATTTAAATTTGATATTTTCTGTTTTTTCTCCAGATTTTCTCTCTTCTGCTTGTGATTTCTTGTTCTTTTTGTTTATCTGTTTGTTTCTTTCTTCTTAATCTGTATAAATTCGAATATTTTATATATTTTTCATTTTTGAATTAGCTAATTTACACACATAGTAATTGAATGACGATGTATTGTAAGCAGTACAGTTGCGAATTTTTAGAGAGAGGAGAGAGAGAGAGAGAGAGAAGAGAGAGAGAGAGAGAGAGAGAGAGAGAGACGAGAAGAGGAGGAGAGAGAGAGTTTGAGTATAAACAGCTCCTTGGATAAAGCAAAATATAATATATTGTATTATATATATATATATCATACGTATATATATAACCATTACCTATTATATATATATATATATACTATATATAAGAAATTTTATTTAAATTTTGACATTTACATATATATATTATTAATGACATAGTATATATAATATTATTTATCATTATGGGCAGCCGAAAAAGCAAACAGTATTAAAATTACTTTATTTGTTTGGCGAACTGACGACAAATCAATTAAATCTCTTGCCTCTCTTTGCTCAAGTTTGGGATACGATTCCTTTCCTCATTAACATAATCAGTTTATTTACTAATCGATCACAATATTTTACACTATGAGCGACAAAGAAGCACATTCAATTACAAATTACTATTTATTAATAAGATTTTTTTCAAATTTCAAATTTATATTAACTTAATATAATATATGAAGATGAATGAGGAGAGAGAGAGAGGAAGAGAGAGAGAGAGAGAGAGTAGAGAGAAGAGAAAGAGAGGAGAGAGAGAGAGAGAGAGCAGACGAGAGAGAGAGAGAGAGAAAATGAAAGAACATTTTCACAAAACAAAATCCACCTCGCGCATTTTGATGCAGTACTAGCATAGTATATTAATTACAACTACTACTACTACTGAAACAACCCCTACCCCTCCCAAGGCTAGGAGAGGTCATGTAGATTAAAACTACAAATCTACTACTAAACTACTGACTACAATACAAACTACTACTGTCCATGCGTACAGACACACCTAGGACTTTATTAATACTAACTACTAACCTACTACATCAATATATCTACTACACTTCCTAAAACTCCTCAAAAATTAGAAAACTGACACTAAACATAGTGGGAATAACTCACATTAGCCGAATTCTTCAGATAATTTTGGCAACTGGCAACTTAACTTCAACAAGTTGATATATAGCTTTCCATTTAAAGAAACCGGTTTTATAAACTACTACAACAACTACTACTATGAACTTATAATTTATTAAAATACTAACTAGAAAATACAGGGTAAGAGCACCTACTACTCCTCAAATAAATAATGAAAACTAGACACTAAACTACTAACACTTACAACAAGAGCAAACTACTACTAGCCCACTAGAAACTTATTAAAACTCACTACTTTACTAACTACTACACTACACAACTTAGTTAACTGCCTCTAGGAACTTATATTAAAAACTACCAACTAACTAACTACTACTACAAGACAACTAACTACTTTTTCGAGCCACCTGAGACTTAATTACAATAGGAACTTACTACTGCTTACTAACCTGTTATATATAATATATGTTAGTATATACTATATATGATATAAATAATATAATTATATATTAATATATAGATCTATACAAACTATATTCAGCCCCTTTCCAATATATATATATAATATATATATATCTATATATCATAATATCATATATATCCGTCGGAGCGAAACACCTACGTATAATGCCGCCATA
>JABUQX010073133.1:0-32500 GCA_015478945.1 Trachelipus rathkii
GGCGGAAAACCATAAATCTGTTAAATAGGAAAGTATATCTCCAGTAGCCTCGAGCGCCGAAAGCCGTACTGGCGGAATATTCAAGAGAATGAGAGATTCCAGATGGTCTAAGAAGTGGAGTTGAGAAGGGTTCAAAGATCTTAGATAGAATACAAGTTAGAGGTATTATAGGGCGATAGTAGAAGGATCAGAGCGGCTCCTTTTTTCGGGATGGTTGGACATTATGCGCGCTTCCAACACTGGAAAAAGTCCTAGTATTGAGACATAGAGAATATAGTTGAACGAGGGGTGGGGTCAGTATGGAAGCACACTCCCTCAAAACTCGGGGAGAAGCGCCATCCGGCAACCCGCTTTCCTAACGTTCATAGATTTCAGGAGCCCATGCACCTGATGAAATGTAATCACAGGCAAAGGCATAGGACAGTTGAGACGAGGAGAAGGAGAAAGAAGAATGCCAAAATCGTCGATGGTTGAGTTAGAGAAAAATAGGAGGTCGAAGAGATTGGCCTTTTCAGTTTTAGAATTAGCAACAGAACCATCAAATCGAATAAGAGGTGTAAAGGCAGATTTACATTCATTGTTAGAGAAGAGATGTTTTTGCAAGAGGCCAGGAAAGATTTGTCAGTAGGAAGAACCAAGCAGGTCAGCGCACTTTCGTTTAATGAAAAAAAAAAAAAATATATTATATATAATATATATAATATATATATATATATATATATATATTATATATATTATATATATATATAATATAATATATATATATATATATATAATATATATATATATATATATATATATATATGCAACAAATTGGCTTCATTAATAATTTCTTTTTATAAAATAATTTTGTATATTTGATGTGAATACTTCGTAATAATTACGAATATATGGCAAGAAACGCCATAATTGTAAAGTTGTTAACGGTTCGCAAATTGCCCCTCAAAAAATTACCTGTGCCATTGATTCTGGTGTTATTATTCTAACGCGGGAATATGTAATGATATTCTATCAAATGAGGTTAACGAGGCACGCACGCTTTTGTCTTTTAACAAATTATGATTTCGAAATAATTCAAAATATACAAGATTTGAGTTAACAAATCAGGATATAATACAGAACAATTAACAAAGATTATTGAATTATGAGTCCTACAAAGAAAGAATATAAGTGCGGTAATTGCAACATTAAATTAGGCCCGAACACTGACAGCATAGAATGTAGCCGATGCAAAGAGTGGTTTCACACCACACAACATTGTGCTGATATTAACAAAAATCAATATAAAATATTAAAAGAAAAGAGTAACATATGGTGGAACTGCCTTGGCTGCGCTCAGAAGATAGAAATGAACACTGCTGTGACGGACTCTCCAGAGTTGAAGGTCATGGTAGCCTCACTTGCTGAAAACATGGAAAAAAAGCAAAAAACCATGCAACAGCAACAACAACAGCTTCAGCAGCTACAGTAACAACAACAACAACAACAACAACAACAACAGCAGCAGCTTCAACAGCTACAAGTCCAATTGCAGCAACAGCAACAGCAACAACAATTTCAGCAGCAACAAGTTCTAATGCAGCAACAACATTAACAACTTCAGCTGCAACAAGGCCAAATAGAAGAAATGGTGAGAGAAATGAAAAATGGGACATCCAAAATGGACAGAAACCAGCTCAGAGACACCATAAGAGAAGAACTGTTTGAAATAGAAGACAAAAGAAAGAGAAAAACAACCTTGTGAAGTATATAATTTAAAGGAAGTAGCACATAAACCGGGAACAAAATGAAGCCAAATGACAGAGAAAAAAGCTATGAAATATTTAAAAATGATGATAAGAAGGTTTGAAATTTTAAGACAGTAAGGCTAGGACGAAATAACCCTCTCCCAATGAAACCAAGACCCCTTTTAGTCGAGATGAAAACAGGGGAGGAAAAGTGGAATATCTTAAAGAAAGCGAAAGCATTAAGAAATAACCAACACTACCAGAGAATATACATCAATCCAGACCAGACAAAAAGAGAGAGGGAAGCAGGAAATTTGCTTAGAAAAGAGCTACAAGAAATAAAACAAAATGGAGAAACGGGTCTATACATAAAACAAGGTAAAATATGGGAGGATGGAAATTTTCGGTAGGCTTAAATGAAGATGATAGGAAAGATAAAATAGTAAACGACCTTAGGCTAACACTAAATTTGATTAATATCCAAGGACTGACACATACAAAAATTAGCTGAAATCGAATTATATAGTTAAATAAGGAAATGATTTAGTTATTTTTAGTTTGAAATACAGTAACAATGGATAAATTCCACTTTCGAGGATGATTATGCAATTAATAACAAGCAATAGAGATGAAGGGGACAAAAAAGGAGGAGGATTAATGGTAATATATAAGAAGAATAAACAGATAGAGGTAGAAAAACTAGGTAACAAACATAGTGATCTTTTATATTTTAGAGTAAAATTTTATGAAGTAGAATATAAATTTGTTCTAGTATATTTTTTATATCAGGTAAAAGACCAGAGGATAAAAAGAGAAATACCAAAATAAGAAAAGAATGTGAAACAATAATACAAGAAGAAAGTAAAACCAATCTTATGATCTTAGGAGATTTTAATGGGCATATACCAGGGCTAGGGAATCAACCACTTGATAAACAAGGTGAAATGATTTTGGAGTGGATAGATGAGTATGAACTGAAACTACTAAACACATCTGAAGAGTGTGTGGCCTTTACACGTGGCAGAGGAATGACGAGTAGTGTCATAGATTTTGCTCTGACAAACAATGCTATGAGGAAACACATCCACCTGATGAAAATAGATGAAGACCGAGGCGTATTCGATCTATCAGATCATAATTTAATCCAAATATATCTAAAGAGTAAAGTGGAAAAGCCTAATTACAAAAATGGGAGATGGTGCAATTAGGGTTGGGAAAGGAAAAAAACAAGCTCGTTTTTTTCCAAAAAAAAAACGTTTTTTTTCATGAAAAAAACAAGTAAAAATTTGTTTTTTTCGTTTTTTTCAATTAAGTTGTGGAATTTACATGTTTGAACAATTATATTATAAGTTTTAACAAATATGCTCTAATTTGGACATTTTTTGGTTCCAATTTCCTACAAGGTGGAAGCCTATGAGTTTGTGTTCAAAATTTTTATGAGTTTTCCATATTTTTATTTTATATTCTGAATTTTGATATTAATAATATTTTGTTTGTGGCTTCATTAATGTTTTCTTACTCTGTTTCAGCTTTCAGTAACATTTTTATCATAATTATTTAATCAGAATTTAGAAATGCCACATGCAAAATGTCGTGTGACTGTACTTTTTAAGGAAATAAAAGGTAGCAAAGGTCCTCGCATGAAATGTAACTTTTGTTGTGTAGACGTTGCAAAACTAGTATTTATTGCTCATAATCTAGAACTAGGAAATTCTGAAAATTTGAGAGAGATGATTATGCTATGGCAGCTAAGCTTAAGAGTCTTGTTACTGCCCCTGCCCCTTCACCACTGTTATTCTCACACAATACTTCATACAATTCTGAGATATCAGATTTATCAGTCATGTCAAAATTACATGTGGCTGATCACGCTGATGAGCCCAGTGATAATAAGCTTGACAGTAGTACAGCACAGTAGTCAGTACTCAAGGAGTGACTGGAGGTTGGGGAGTGGGGACTAGTTGATTAGTGAATCAAAAGTTGGATAACCTATGAGCCCAAAATAATTAATATTTAATTTTAGTTTACACCATCCTCCATCATTTACAATCTTGGTATAATTTTTAATTTCAATATTTTTTAATTATTTCATTTGTACCCTTAAGTCACGGTTTGGAATTTTGTCATTCAGGGGACTCATTCTATAGCTATAAATATAATATACATTAATGTTTAAAAGTAAATTATAAATATGATTATATGATAGAAATGTAAAATACATAGTTAAAAATTAGAAGATAGAAGCCTACAAAAAGTTAGGCTGCAGGCTACAACCTTACGGGTTAAATATGTAAAGAAAACAATTGATAAACTATACGAGAAAGGTAGTTCTACAATGAATTTCATAATGGAATATTTTGATTTAATTTCAAGAATCTTCATATTTTGAAAAATTGAAAAATACTCAAGTGAAATATCATTTTAGTCTCTTATATTTTTAAAAATATTTAATGAAAAAAACGAAAAAAACTGAAAACAAAACAAAAAGAAACATGAAAAAAACACGATTTGAAAAAAAACAGTTTTTTTCTCAACCCTAGGTGCAATATTAGATATTATAGTACAGAACCAGTTCTTGATGACAAGTTATCTACAGAACCTAGAAAATAAAATGCATAACGAAAGAGTAGATACGTTGGAAGAGATGAACAAAATCATGAAACAGGCAGCAGATGATACTCTATTAAAAACATACAGGAAAAAAGAAGATAAAAACTGGGAAAAAGATAGAAAAACCATGGATGAAAACAGAAGAAAAAGAAAGGAAATAAAAAAAAGAAGAGAAATTAATAGGGAAAAGAGAGAAAATGAGGTAGAAGACCATGCCAGAAATATTGCTTGGGAGCAGTGATTAAAGAACAGGAAAGCAAAAGTGCAGAAACGTATAACACAAGAAATAAAATATGAAAAAAAAATTACAGATGATATAAAATCTAATAAAAACAACAAATTGTGGGAGAACATAAAAAAGCCTAAAGGAGAGTAGATGGAACCATGAAGGAGACTAAACTTCATTATGAAGGAGAACTAATACCAAAGGATGAAAGAAAATTAACTGGATACTGGAAAACCATATATTGCAAACATGAAAACTGAATGGTAGAGAATGGGATGCTAACACAAAAGAATATAAAAGGACTCAAACGAACAGAGAGATACCAAAAGATACAAAGTGGGGAACACCAATTTCCAGTACATCTAAGAGAACATATGGACATGGCAATAAGAGTAAAAAATTCTGTAACATCCATGAAAAAAACAGTCATAACCACTGATAAAGTCAGAAGATGCTTGCAAAAGCTCAAAGGGAAGAAGGCACCAGGTCCAGATGGTCTTAAGCCAGAACTATATGAGGTATTAATCAGAGTGAACAGTGTATACAGGTTCTCACTAATTGGGTTCAATAAAAGAACTAACATAGGAACATAAAACCAGCATCCTGGGAAAACGTCTATAAACTATTTTAACAAGGTATGATAGAAAAAAAGAAGGAACCCAACTGTAAAAGATTTAAGGCCTTTCGCACTAACTGATACATCTTACAAACAATTTATGACATTAATTAAAAATGAAATTGAAGAACTTATAAAAATGTGATGAAATAAAGGAAAATCAATCCGGGTTCACAGAAGGTCAAGAATTGAGGATAATCTTTTTATTTTGCAATATTGAGTGGAGGAATCATACAGAAGACACCTACTATTAATTGTGGTTTCCATCGACTTCAAAAAGGCTTTTGACTCAGTAAGTAGGGAATCACTGATAAAAGTTCTAAAAGAGTACAAGGTCCACCATGAAATAATAAGTGCCATTGCACAAGTATATACAGATGACAAAACCAACATTACGTTGGGAAGTGAAATAGAAAATGTAGAGATAAAAGTTACTAGCGGAATAAAACAAGGGTATACAGGGTCTACTACATTATTCAAACTTGCTACCTATAAAATAATTAAGGAACTGGAAAAAGAAAAGGGATTTAACAATGGTTCCATAAAAATAAACAGTCTCTTCTTTGCTGATGATGGCCTGATCTTAGCAGAATCAGAAAAGTGGGGAATGTGGTCTAGAAATCAACAAAGAGAAAAGCAATATATTGATTTTTAATATGGAACAACCACCATTGGAGATTGAAGGAATCAAAGTGGTGGACAAAATAAAATACCTAGGCTTATATGTAAACAATGAAAAAAATATGTTTAAGACTCAGAAGATGCATCTCATAAATAAGGCCCGCACCCTGGCTAACCAAACAGGTGAAATCATTGAGAAGAGCTGCAACAAGCTGCTCATAGGGAAAACATACTGGAAAAATGTGGCTCTCCCAGCAATTTTATATGGATCCAATGTAATGTGCTTCACCAAACAAGAAATAGACAAGCTACAAACAATTGAAAATACAGTATACCGGAAGATACTAGGAGGGAATAGATACACCCCAACTGCAACTCTGAGAGGAGAAATTGGAGCATCATCAATGCAGGGAAGAATAATAACTAACAAATTAAAATTTATGAAATCAATATCAGAAGGAAAGAAAGAAGTCTTAAAGCACATACTTGGAAAAATTAAAGCAGAAGGGAAAAAATGGTGGAAGACTGCACTTGGCTACATGGACAAAGTTATGATGGACATAGTAGCACTAGAAAGGCTAAACAAGAAAGAAATCGCTGAAAAAGTAAAAGCGTGGGACCTACGGCAATGGAAAGAAGATATAGGGAGCAAAGATAGTCTACAATGTACCGGAAAATGGAAATTGTAGAAAGCTTAGACTACGACAACTCCTTCTACTCAGTGATACTTTTTAGGGCCAGATCCAATACATTGAACCTAAAATGGAGAAACAGACAGGTTCTCAAATGGCAAAATCAACTGTGACATTATGTGGAGTCGAAGAAGATCTGACACACTTCATCTGTATTGCTGCCCAGAATATTGGAAGATTCTTAGAAATAACTCCATTGAACTCCAAAGACCACATGCAGAAGACCTAAATGAGGTTGTAGGAAGATGGCTATTTAAACCACACAACATAGAAGAAGTTAAATACATCTTGGGGAAGATGTGGGGAAGAAGAGAAAAAAGGATGTCTACAACAAATGACAATAATAACAGGGTGGATAATGATGGGAGATAGTAACAATGGAAAACTTGCAGAGCCACTGCAATATAGAGAAAGGCGCTAATAATAATAATAATAATAATAATAATAATAATAATAATAATAATAATAATAATAATAATAATAATAATAATAATAATAGTGGTGAGGATGGTAAATAATAATAAAATCATATAAATATAATAAAAATTATAATATAAAAAAATCTAATTAAAAGAATACTAATAATAAACTACTACAACCGCAATAAATAATAAAAATAATAATAATAATAATAATAATAATAATAATAATAATAATAATAATAATAATAATAATAGTAATAGATAATAATATTCATAATAAATCTTATATGCATAAAAAGTGCAATAAAAAAAAAAAAAAAAGGTGGTAGTGATTAGAGCCACTGATAATATAGAAGAAAAGTGCTATTATAGTATTACTAAAGTTAATAATTATTCTGTGTCCATTCAAATTATTGCAATCAAGTAGTCTATAATCTTAACTATTTTGCTATTTAACAATTGTATTAATGTTATATTTTTTAAAATTATTATCTTTATATTAAATGTCATATGCTACCTCAAATAAATGAAATGTTTGTGAATTTGAATAGTCATTTAACATTTACAACATTTTAAATATGGCTATTATATAGGTAATCTCAGTAGCTGTATTTGCTTTAATATAGGTAATCTCAGTAGCCGTATTTGTTTTTCTATTTTATATATATCTTATATTTTATTTATACAATTTAACAGGAATTTTAGGGAAGTGTTCAATATCATTGGTTGTATGTCTGTATAATTTTCTTATTTCTTTACTCTTTTATAATTTAATAGAAATTTTAGGGAAATACAGGTAGATAGTAAAAATAAATATATTAAATGAACATTCCTAGTCACAAAAGGCCAGTTCATAAATGTTTTATTTTATGAAATTTTATTTTATTTTATGATTTTTCTATATTTTATTTTATTGTATTTTACTTTATTCCATTTTCTTTTATTCTCTTGTTACAAATGTTTAGTATTTACCAAAAATATGTTTATATGGCTACATCCTATGTATGGGAACAGCTGTATTTAGTATTTTCATTCATTTTATTTTCATTTAATTTAAATTTAGTTTATTTTATCTCTTAATTTTTATTTTCTATTTTATTTTATTTTATTTTACTTCATTTTAATTTTAGTTTGCTTTATTTTTGTCTCAAATGTACAAACTGTTTTTTACTTATTCTATTTTATCTTATTTTATTTAAATTTATTTTATTTTATTTTATTATTTTTTTATTTTAATGTATTGCATTTTATTTTACTTTACTTTACTTTAGTTTGTTCTATTGTTGTCTCATATGAACCTCATAGGTACCATATATTATTATATATTTATTTATTACATATTTTTATTTTTATATACATTCATTAACTTATATTTTTATCTATTATAATAATCTTATGATTTAAATACAAAGTTCTTTAAATAAAAATATTTGTTAAGTGGGGCCGATGTTAAGGCCATGCCACGACCATGTATAAATAAAAAATAAATAAATCGCTCGCGCATGCCACATATTATAAACTCTCGGTAAGTAATTTAAATAATTATAAGAAATTAATCAAATTATCACTAAATAAAATATGATACGAAAATATCTTTCAGTTAATCCCATAAATAAAATAGAAAATAATATAAAAATAAAGTTAAGTGAAAGAAAATTTATACTTTTTCGTTGGTAAGGCTTAGACCCTAGAATAAGTCCTTCCACGTTTGGTTTACCCCAGAGTGAACGAAAACAAACAAATAAACACATTATAATAAAAAAAAGAAATTTAAATTGAAAAAAATAAAAATTAAGAAAAGTAAAATATTAGTGAAATTAATAACTTTGGAAAAATAGGCCAGTATAAGCCTAGGCTACGCACGCACATAAATGCGTTCAGCAATAGAATAAAAAAGACTATAGTTTTTAGTGCATTCAAAAATAATAAAGCAAGAAAAAAATCTTCTAAAAATATAAAAGTGAAAAACATAAAAATAAAGAAAAAAGTTTTAAATTAAAAACCAGCCTAGGCGTTGATTAATGACTTGACCGAACTATCTGCCCTCTCTGGCCTCACTGGTCTTTCTAACTATTATTATGGTAACATGCCTATTTTTATAAATAAAATGGTTTTTAATAATTTTTTTTTTTTAACAATTTTTACCATTTTGATTTTCGTTTATTGTGTAGTTGAAGTGAATCAAGTGCTTTTACTACAAATATAACTAATAAAACAATAATTAAAAATTTTAAGTGAATGTACAATTAAAGAAAGGGGTTTTCTTTTTTAAAAAAAAAAAAAAAAAAAAAAAATTGCAATTTACAACGATGACTTCGACTAGAACCAGGTTTGGTGCTCAAATTTAAATAATCACAGTCTGGATTTTCTATGAATCATGTAGATTGTTTGAAATAAATGATAATGAAGAATCAAAAATGAAAATCTTAAATAGAAGACGGTCACAGCTCTAATAACTTATTGGTTGAGAGTGATCGTTCTCGCACCCCATCACCCGAACCACATCGAAGATCTAGGAAAGCACTCTGTGCAGGATATTCCTCGCTTTGAACAAGGATTGGGAAAGTGGTTTAGATAGAGTGGATTTCTATCAGCCTATATTTTGTGTGACTGATAATATCAAAAAAGTCCAACTTCTTGGGGTCCTCTCTTACCTTCGGCTATACTTCAAGAATAAGCTATTTCCTATTCCAATGGACCAAACGTATGAAGAATTGGTTCGCCTTGTAACTGAAACTTATGCTCCATCTGATAAAGAGAAAGCTGAAAATTTATTTCGGCAGGAGCTTAAACCTGGTGAAAAGACCACAGCATATCTCAACAGAATTAAAGCATCGTTAGGGAATCCACAGTTATCAATGGCTTCTACATCAAAATGAAAATCTTATGAAACATCTTTCTTCGTTTCTATACCTGAGGATCTGGTACAGTTATTAACGGTATTGAAAGGGGATGCGGATATTCATAAATTGGCTGAAGCAGCTAATGTTTTCATGGAATCCCAACGTCATAAGTCAAAATCCTATCCAGATTATTCAGTCAATGCTGTGACTCTATTCGTCCCTACCAGGGCAAGTGATCCCCAACCTAGGAAAGAAGACCACATTTCACACAATGATTTGGCCCAAATAAACAATCGACTAAGTGAGATGTTCCAGAAGTTGGAGGCCCTCACATATCAAGTAAATCAATTAGATCTAGGGATGTCTCGTAATGAAAATGGTTGGGACAGAGGTTGCTCTCCTGGTTGGGACAGAGGTCGTTCTAACCGTCGTCGATCACCTTCAGGATTTAGAAAGGATTGACCCCTTTGCTACTACCATTTTACATTCCGTGAAATGGCTAACAGGTGCCAAGGAGGCATCACAAAACAATGCTGGACCTATTTCCCTACCTTCGCAGGGAAACTAAGTATAGGGGTGGAGTTACGCCCCTGCACAAAGAAAGTGCGTTTTAACCCAGTGGTAACTCGGAAAATTTGCAAGTACAAAAGTAGTTTTAACAAAATAGAGCGTATTAGGGAGGATAATAATAATTACAATAGTATAGGTAAAAATGTTGATATAATTTTGCATGCTAATAAAAATAATATCCAGGTTCATGTTCATTCGAGTGAAAATGCAACTAATGGCGTAAAACCATCTGTTTTATGCGAGAGAGCTTCTCAGTTGAGTGAAAATGAATCTTGGTATAGGGAAAATTTGATTTCCTCTGATAATAGTGTTAAGGGTAAGGATATGCATTATCAAGGTAGCGAAAAGTCAGTTATTGGGCTGGAACCTTTAGTTACAAGCCAAAATACTGCGATGAGGGTTGAAAATGCAGATTCTTGCAATGAGTCAGTGCTTCCCAAAATTTTAAATGTAAACGAATGTAAAAATTTTGCAATTAATTGTCTCCTTCATATATATGACGCTAATTCAAAGCAATTATTTTTATTAGATACATGGAGTTCATTTTCTATTTTAAAGGCTTCTGCAGAACAAAGGAAAGACCCTATTGGCTTTTTTACAGCTGCTAATGGAAGTCAGATTAACATTTATGATTGTATAACTACTAAAAATTAAATTTCCTGCTGAAGCGGGACTATGAACATAACTTTTTATGCTGATGTAATTAATAATATTTTAGGTAATAGATTTTTTTTACTGAATTAAATTTAACCTAGATTTTAGCTCAAATATTATAATTGATGCCACAACTGAGTGAAGTCATTCAAGGGAATGATTCTGAAGAACTGCCCATAACAAATGATTTTAATTATATAAATTTAACTCTTTCTCCTAAACTCCCTTAAGCGCCTTCCCTTTATACTTCTCTATTAGGTGAATATAAAATGTTGTTTGATGCTTTATATAAAATTTTAGAAAATGTTAATGTGAGCAATAATACTTATAATAATAGTATCCCTGGGGGTAGCTATCAAGCCAATGCCTCCTACAAGTGTAATAAAAATAGAAATGAAATAAGTATGAATAAAAGTGATATTAATAATGAAAGTGATTTTAATAATACCAGTGAGATAGGTATTAGCAAATTTCCCCTTTCCCCACTGAAGAAAATTCCTTAAATGAATTAATTCCATACAAATTTAAACTTATGGGTTCCCCAATAAACATTAAATGTCGCAGAATCTCTACTAGTTTATATGATAAGGCCAGAGAAGAGATAGGCAGGTTAGTAAATGCAGGGGTACTTTCTCCCTCGCACTCACCTTTGGGATTTCCAATTTCGGTACTTTCTAAACCTAGTGGTGGAGTCCAAATAGTAGCCAATTTGAGATTACTGAACAAACGAGCTGTTCGAGACAATTTCAGTCTCCCTAACTTAAATGACTTTACGAACTTACTTCATGGGTGTAAAGTATTTTAAAGTAAAGGCATTTTAATACCTTAAAGTCCACCCTGATTGTCGAAAGTTCTTAACTAGAAATACTCCTTTTGGCAGTTTCTCATTTAATAGTATTGTAGAAGGCTTCCATTTCAGTCCCACTAGTTTTACAAAATACATATCTTTAATTTTCTTTCTAAAATCCTTAACATTTTATATTATGATAATTATCCTCATGCGCCACTCCTACTCATGATGAACACATGAAGATTTTAGAAATGGTACTAGACCAGTTAAAATCTTTTAATTTGAGACTTAGTGCTGATAAGTGCCAAATTGGACAGTCTCGGGTTACATATTTAGGTTTTGATGTGTCTGAAGGCTCCTTGCTCCCTTATGAGGATAAAACCCCTGCTATTATGAATATCCCAAAACCCAAGACTTGATTCAAAGTTTACGTTCTTTCATAGGCAGTCTAAACTAGTTGTTTGCTTCTTCTCTTCATGGTTATTTCTTGAAATTAATCTTCTCCTCTTCTTTCTTTTCTCAAAGGTGCACCATACTCTCAACGCAGAGTAAAAAGGAATCCTGGCAAAAGCCATTAATATGGCCAAATTGGCCCTCAAAAATGCTATACCTTTGGATTTTCCTTCTAATAATGCTCAAATATCTGTTTCCACTAATGCTAGTCAGACAGCCTTGTCAGACAGCCTTGGCAGGTGTAGCAGTTTCTACAGAAAATTGAAAAAAACAGTTCCGCTGAATTTTACAGTATCGATTGAATCCTACTTGAAATTGGGTTACAGTATATTATAGCAAGGAAACTCCTTGCCTTGGTTTAAACATAAGAAATTTACCCACATAGTAGAAGCAAGGGAAGGTAGATGTGTTTTGTGACAATCTTTCAATCACACAGTCACTTAAAAAAGAGACTGATGCTAATCACTTGCTAGCAAGGGAGCAGCGATACCTAATTTTCTTGTCTGAGTATGATTTGACTGTACATCATATGTAAATCAGAAGAAATTATTCTTGCAGAATTTTCTGAGTAGAAATCCAGCTCAGAGAAACCACTGAATGGCCATCAAATTTGCCCACTCCTTCCACTTCTGCGGAAAAAGTAGAAATAGGTGCAGCAACAAGCTCTTCTCTTCAAACTGGAGATCAGATACCTGAAGCAGAAGTCATTCCAGAAGTATCCTGTGATGAAGTCTTAGTGTCACCAGATTTTCTACCCCAGCAGAATTCTTCAACAGAGGATGACAGTTATGCACTTGCATCAATTTTCAATATTTCCCCCAATGAAGTATTGTTAAGCTTTTTCAGTGGGGTCGTCTACAAAAACTGGCAAGCAGCACAAGAAACTGATGTACAACTTCATAGATATTTAAATAATCAAGAAAATACGGGTCTTAAGCTTACAAAAAGACTCTATTATTATCAGAATGACTTAGTCTCCCTAGTCGTTGATGAATCTATTCCACTTTCACCACATGTCGTTGTTCCAGAATCCTTTATCTTCCTTGTTATTTCTGAACTAGTTTCTTTAAGGCATTTTGGTGTTAAGAAAACTCTGGCATTCCTTAGAAAGCGCTTGTATGAAAAATATGCCAAAGTTTATGTAAAGCCAATTTGTACAAAAGTTGTGATGCATGTCAGAGATCTAAATCTTTTCGCAAAATAAGCCCTCCATAGGAATCTTATAGGCCGGTATCTGCCAAATTTCAAGTTGGCCATTTTGACATTCTTAAAATGCCTCAATGCTAAAGCTATAAGTACCTTTTAACATTGATTGATAGGTTCTCCCGCTACCTATTTGCTTTCCCTTTGAAAAATATAGAAACCTCAACCATAGTGGAGGTAATTACTAGAGAATTTCTACCCATAGCTGGAGTGGTGGGAAGTTACATTTCTGATAGAGGAACGCAGTTTACGTTGGACTTATTCAAGAGTGTGTGTGAGGAGTTAGGATCCCGGCATAACTTTACCTCCACCTATACCCCACAAAGCAATGGCGTCATCGAAAACTCCCATAGAACATTGTTGAGATCTTTTGCGACCCATGCTGTCAGATGAGTTGGAAGCATTCGTGGGAAGTTATTATTGGCTAGATTTCTCCCCATTGTGGCTAGTGTGGTCTTGCGTACTGCTCCATTGAATTCAGAAGGAATCACCCCTGCCATCTTAATGATGGGCCAAAATCCAACTCTCCCTGGAGCATTAATAGATCAGCTGGAGTCCTCCTTCCCTCTGTCTCCAGAATTTACTGCCAAGAACCCAAAAATATATGTGCCAAATAGTATGCAAGAGCAAAAATTGTTACTAGTTTAAAAAACAGCAGTATGCAGAAACAAACTAGAACCATTTATCATGGCCCCATTCCCATAGTAAAGATATCTGGAAATAATGTGTATACATAAATAAGAATAATCAAGTACAATGTGAAAACTTAATAAATGTAAAGCCATATTTTGTTAAATAATGAATGTGAAGAGTTAGATGATTTATTTAATTTAAAAAAAAAAAAAAAAAAAAAAAAAAAAAAAATTCTATTAGTTAGCTAAAGTTTATATATTCTAATGCCAGTATACATTTGATAAGTATATAAAAGGTGAAACTTTTCATGTAACATTGTTGATGAGTTTTTGGGCATTTTTTTAGATTTAAGTTTCACGTTTACTACTTGAATTTTCACTTAATCTTCTCTATTCAGCTAAAATTAAGGACTTTAGAAGTGGCTGAGTGTTCAGGTGTGAATCTCCAAGTAAATTTGGAAATTCACCCTCCAAAAGTCACCATGTGCAGCAAATTGGATTCATTAATAATTTCTTGTTTGTAAAATAATTTTGTATATTTGATGTGAATACTTCGTAATAATTACGGATATATGCCGAGAAACGCCATAATTGTAAAGTTGTTAACGGTTGGCAAATTGCCCCTCAAAAAATTACCAATGTCATTGATTCTGGTGTTATTATTCTAACACAGGAATATGTAATGAGTTAGAAACAATCGCTCGCGCACGCTGCATATTATAAACTCTCTGTAAATAATTTAAATAATTATAAGAAATTAATCAAATTATCACTAAATAAAATCTGATACGAAAATATCTTTCAGTTAATGCCCGTGAAATAAAATAAGAAGAAAATATAAAAATAAAGTTAAGTGAAAGAAAATACTTTTACGTTGGTAAGGCTTAGACCCTAGAATAAGTCCTTATATATATATATATATATATATATATATATATATATATATATATATATATATATATATATATATATATTTATAATATTATAGATATATTATATATATATATATATATATATATATATATATATATATATTAGGGGGATCATCGTCACACGTTTAACCTTACACAGCAATATTGAATAAAAGGGGTGATCATTGTTTCCACTCCCTTTACCACAACAAGTAATGTTTTTATTATGTATCTATTGCCAATCTAAAAACTAGGCATCATAAGTAATGTTTTGTATATTTTCAGATGATCTTATTTAACTGATTTCATGATTTATATCTTAGTTTTTATTATATATTAGCTCTTTAGCCCTTAGTTAAAAAAGTATTAGGATCAAACAGAGATTCCAATTTGATGATGCCAGGGAAAGGAAATATCTCAAATACCAGGTGGGTTCGTTCACCGACTATAAATTAACTTATTTAATAATTTGATTTTATTTGAATATAACATGTGGTTTGAGTTTTATAATTTCTTAATTTATTATCAAGGAAAAGTAAATAGGGTTAATTGAATAATGTATATGATGCAGACTCTTGTAATCTGCATATCAGAAGAGTTATAGAAGTTAAAATATTTGAAAGGATAAATAAAATAACGGAACCCCTCTCTGGAATTTTACTAAATTTAAAGGGTTAGTGTTTTATTATTTAATATTTAATATTAGTAATTAAAAGAAAAAAAGTAAATGTTAGGAAAGAAATGATAAAAGGACTAAATGAATATTTCTATTTAGGGTTTGTATGCCTGGTGCAAATTCTAGGAGTATATAATACTTATCTTTCTTGGAACGTGACCACAGTTTTTGTTTGCTTCATTTTCAACATACTTCTGAGATTTTGGAAATTGCAGTCTGGTATAGAGGTGTAACTTTCTCTGGAAATTGCAATCATATAGAACTATATCCATCTGTAAACAGATTCTTAAATAAACTGACTATAGTAAAAGAAACTACGACTAAGCTACAACTACTTACAAGCAAGGATATTTATTGTAGAGGACTATCTTATGAATATCTTATCTTGACGATCAACTACATATGAAAAAAGCTGCAGAACACCTGAAAAATAAAGAGAATTTAGAAACTTGAAGATAAGTTTTGGGAATAATTTGTAGGAATATATTAATTTCACAATTACGTAATAACTTATTTAATCTTACCTTCAAATTCTTTCATGAACATTTGTTGTATACGCAATTTCCAACCACTCGAGAATTTAGAAACTTGAAGATAAGTTTTGGGAATAATTTGTAGGAATATATTAATTTCACAATTACGTAATAACTTATTTAATCTTACCTTCAAATTCTTTCATGAACATTTGTTGTATACGCAATTTCCAACCACTCGCTGGTCGTCCTTGTATTATTATTTTCATCATATCATTATATGATGACACTTTTCGCAGGTCTCATATAAGTTTGCATTGCATTAGCAATAGTATTTCTAATATATGTGGACACTATTAGAAGGTCTCATATAATTTCATTGTATAATCAATCTATTCTATTTTATAAAAGCACCTTTATTAAAAACATTTAATCACATTCTTTGTTTTCCCTAACATCTTAAATTCATAAATCTTAAATATAACCAAAGAGTGCTCGTCGTGAATAATAAAATAGATATCATAAATTTACCTAGTTAAATCTAAACAATAAACAAAATCAAGTTGCACAAATGGATGAACAGAGAGCCGAAGTCCAAATCTTAAACCCACTAGCAGGAGATGACCTGATTGGTTCTGTTATCTGATATCTCAACTTTCTTCATCAAGAGATGAAAATAAATTCAACCCATTAATCTCTTTGACGTCATTTATATAAGAAAGGTACTAATTTATGCATTTCATTTTTAGTTGATTGATTTTTCTAATTTTCTATTAAAGTGATTCATTTATTCAGGGAAGTGACAACTTACATGATTGTATGTGTTGCTTCCTGTTACATAGAAACATTTAAAAAAAATTGGCACCAGAACAGGGACTTCATATTCCTGTTCGCCAGTAGCGCTTGATTTTCATCACAGTTTTCTTACACTTTTCTTGGTTTCTTTGAACTTCTTTCTTGAAAGGTAATTCTGATACTTTTGAACTTTATAGTAGAGAGTCCTAAAACGAAAAGTTTCTTCTTATTATACCACTTCTTATTTTATTAATAATAACACATGGCTTTTGCTCAAACCCTTGCCTCTACCAAACCTGAAAGGTTGGATAAAATTGAGAAACAAAGCAGAAACGAAATGAACTCGAGACAATTGCTTAAAGAAATATTTCAAGGTCGTATGGATGTCCCATATGGGACCCCAGCACTTGTTTCACCTGCACAAGACAGATCCAGACTGAGAAGGTATGGATGTTGTGGGTAATATACTGTCCCTGTTAAAAAAGATTTAAGAAAATATTGACTGAACGACTTGCTCATCAAGACCAGAAACATGACGTTGTTTTAGATAGAGAACAAAAAGAACCTTTCATTGGTAAAGGTATATCCAATCCCTTAGGTTTTGAAAAACAAACATTTTAGTTAGGTCCCACATCTCAATCTCAGGTTAATTATGCTCGCAGGCACACTAACCTGGATGAACCTTGGGAAGAGATAGACAGAAAAAGGAGATGGACTTTAATAAATACCCAGGTCTTATTCGTGAAAACCAGGTATCTTATCCATCTTATCCCCAACATCAGGTGTCTTCTGTGACACCAAATAATTTTAATCCTCCATGATCTTACAGTACCCAGATGAGATCGGAACCAGGTATGAAACAATTGTGCTTCCAGACCTATCCTAATGTTGCCGCAGATACCGCGAATCCATTACCCAATGTAAGACATCATAATATTATGATATTAGGTATCTATTATCAATTTATATATTATAAGGAAACAACATCCAAATATGTTGACTGAAGAGATTACCATGTTGGCTCAGTTAATTATTATTATAATAAAAACACTAGATATCTTAGTATAATGACATCCATATATATTCACACAAGTAAATATAAATATTTTATGAAAAATTTGATATTATATTTATTATATTTTAATTATTATTATTTATATTAAGTAATCTTTTAAATTATTTATTATATTTAGGATAATAATTACATTATAATTATAAATATATGATATTAATAATATTATTTATTATAAGATTATAAATATACATTTTATAATATATTTATATTATTTATATATTATATATAGTATTATTATATTTACAAGGTATAAATAACTCCCATCCACAGGAATTAATACATACTAAGACATAAGAGCATCGGGACATGCTAGTCAACAGTCTCAGCCTGTCACTCCACGGTTTAATTACACACCCTTCTGATCCCTAATCAAATCGACTCAAAAGAGGGAGACCGTTGATCATTTGAAGCAAGTTGCCAATAGTTATTAAGTATTAATTAAATATGCTCTATTCCTATGAGAGGATATTAAAATATAGCATATGTTATAATAGGTTACAACTAAATAGCACTTAAATAATTAACAGATGACGCTTACTTATTTTAAATTATATACCCCCCGGTTAGACTTTTATTTTATGGAGGTCTAATTACACTTCACTATTTTTTATTTAATTATATATTTAACTTGTTTTATTAATCCGTATATTTTTATTTATTAATATGTATTACTACCGGCTATTCATTTATTATTATATAGATAAAACTTGATAAGTTTTGCTGTAATCACATATATCACTATCCCAAATAATATTTATTCAAAAATATATACTTTAACTTGGAAATATTATACTTATAATAAGAAATATTATTTAAATATATATTTTAATATAATAATTTATTATTTATATATATTATTACTTATTAAATATAAAAATAATTATAATGATATATATAATAATTATATAAAGTATAATAATTATTTATTTTATATATGATTATGGTAATTTACTAATTTTACTTTCAAATATTAAACTCAAATTTATAGATCAGTTTATTATTTCAATCTAAATAAAAACATTTGTTATTTAATGTATATAAAATAAATTATAATAATATTATTATTATATTATTAATTTATATATAATATATATCATTATAATATTATAATTAATATATATTTTAAAAAATATATAAAATATATATTAATTATAAATATAATAAATATTATAATATTATTATACAATTCTGAGACCGATATTGGGGCACTTAATGGATCTGTCGAATATAACACAAAATAATAAAAAATTACATTAAATAAAAATTTAAATATAAAAAAATTAAAAGTAAATCACACCTACCATTACTGTACCAATTCTACCAATTCTTGCCCTCAGTTAAGACCCATACTACACACTAAATAGATAAAGATAACAATTTCATTTAAAAATAAAAGGTTAATAGTAAATAATTCCTAAGACTTGTTTGTTTGTAAAGAAGAGATAACAAATATAATAAGGTTATTCCTTGCGTCAGTATGTTCCAATATTACACAAACAAACGTTCTTAAGAACAATTCACACTCTTGTCTTACGTTCTACTAGCTGATGAGAGAATGTGAAAACAAGTGTCAAGTGAATACACTACAACATCTTTTATAAAACATATAGAAAAAAAGATACAACATCCCTGACACGTACACAAAATAAAACCATAAGAATTGAAGGGCTAACCGCATAGTGCATTATTTTAATAAACCACTGTGTATGTATTACACACACATCAACAGTCTCAATCTCCAAAAGAGTTTAACAGAACCTTTCCTAAACTGCATCGGGAACGTAACATAATCCATTATTGTTTTCAATAATTCTTTAATCATATCATCTGTATCTCTCATATTGATTTTTACACTACCTACTAACACATTTTATATATTTATATACTTTATAACTTAAATCCTATTGTATAAAATAAAAAATAATTGGATTAATTACTACATATGAGTATATATTATTATTTATATTAATATATTTAATTAATTTATATTAATAAAATATATACTTTCTTACTACTTTAGGTGACTTTATGAAGGGGATAGAATTATTATGAAAGTTCTTTATTTATATACTTACTCACCTCATACTATTATATTTTTATAATTTATTATTAACTTAATTTCTTACAATTTACAAGTAACAGTTCATGATAAATAAAATAATTATATAAATATATATTGACTATACAATAAAAAATCTTATTCATGTTATTAGTGGGGTTATCCCCATTCGGACTTCACGAGTTAATTATAAATATATAAATTATACCCTATTTGAGTGGAATTTACTAGGAAAGAATTATTAAATCACTCCACAATTATTATAGATAAATATTTATTAAAATATTATTATTATTATCAATTATAAAATCCAGCTCATCTAGGTATTATTCTCTTATATCATTATTTCACATTATATTATATTATATTAGTGTTATTATTATATTATAAAATATATTATATATTTATATTATTAATATATTAAATTATTTTTATAAGGATATTATATTTTATATTAAGTTTATTCTTGGTTGGAAAACCTAGCGCGCAAATGTCACTAAAGAAATAAATTGATATATTATTTATAATTTAACTATTAGTATTAAAATTTATTATAAAATAAATATACTAATTAACTATATAATAAATAATCCAAAATTATTAACCATGGTATATATTATACAATAAACCATATGGCCCCATAGAATTAAAAGTTATATATAATATCCTATTCAATCCTCATTTTAAAGGTACGGTCACGGAGTAGAAATAAAAAAAATAAGTTATTATTTTAATATATATATTATTAGTTAAAAAAAAATCTTAACTACATAAATATATAAATAAATATAGTAAATATCCCTATATTCCCCGATATTTATTATGGAATCATCATTGTACATATTACAAATAAAAATAATATAAATTATATATATAATATATATTTAACACACCCGATAATATTATCAATATTATTTTACGTTTCTGGTAGAAATAAATATACGAAAAATTATTGAAGTAAAATGGTAAATAATAAAAATAAAATACATTATAAAAATTTATAGATAGATATTTTTTATATATAATATTAATTATAATTTATATTATATATATTATGAATCACACCAGTATTACTCCTCTTACCCTTCTTTATTTATTATATTAAATCTGTAATAATTTAACAATCAAGTTATAAACAAAATAAGACTTTAAAATTTATAATAAATTATATATTTCTCAATATATTAAATAAAACAGCCCACAACATATAATTTGCTTAATTTTACATACTAAATCATCGGGTAGGCACTCCTCATATCTATCAGAATAAACTTATGCTCTCATTTTAGCTTTGAAAACAACCTTAATTTCGACTGTAAGTAGATTGAATTCCTTCCATTATCATTCAATTACATTACTAACCTTACCGGCCTTTCTAAACTATTACCTTATTTTTTAGGTGCCTATGTTAGTGTATAAAAGATAGGCATAGGCTAAGGAGTAGCCTATTTACACAATTGCAATGGCTAATAGCACGAGAACAACTGTAGTTAAGGTTATCATAAACTTAACAGTTGGGAAGTAGAAAAGTTTATATATTGGTATGCAAAATAAATATCAAGTATTGTAACTTTTAAAAAAAAAAAAGCTAAAACATGGTTTTTTTTTCATCCTTGTATGCTCTTATTTTACTAAAAATTTAACCTTAAAAAATACTCAGTTATATTAGATATTATAGAAACATAAGTATATTGCTGAGCAAAATATAATTAAGCAATCTCAGAAGATTAAATATTTCTTACTCTTTAATAACCTCTGTTTATTTAAAATTAACGCAAGTGTATCTTCATATCCCCCATTCATCACCATCCATTTAATATTTATATATAATACTTTTAAGTTATTATTATTATATTATATATTTAATATCTTATATTTTTAATTGTCTACTTTGAGTTAATGTTGTATGATAATATAAAATAAGTATTTTCAAAATTGGCATTATAAAAAAGGACCTATATAATATTGAGAACTCTCTACACAAGAATCTTCAGTATCAATATATATATTATTAAATTATATAATTAATATTATATTATACATATATAATAATTAATATAAAATAATATATAAATTATTTAAAATATAACTAACAAAATGTCCAGGTACGGCCTGATATATATAAATTATAATATATTAAATTATATTATAATAATAATATTAAAATTAAAATAATTTAATATTATATAATTAAATAATTTATATAATATAATTAAACCTCTTCTACCCTAAATTCTCAAGATTAATGTTCAATTTAAATAATATATATAAATATATTAATATATATATAATATATTATATATATATATATATATATTAGTATATATATATAATATAATAATATTATATATATATATATATATAATATATATATATATATAAATCAAATTTTCCTTTATTTGTCAAGAAGCTGAGTCTTTCTTTTATATCCTTGAGTCTGTAATATATCGGTTGAAGAAATATCATCGATAATTTTCTTGAAATGCTTATTAAACTTTATTTCACGTTCAATTATCTAATAATTAAGCGTGAACTCGAAAGGCAAAACCAACCATTCTTTTCATTTTTATTTATTATTTCATAATATTAATATAATAAAATATCCTTAAATTTTTAATTCAAGTATCCCAAAATGAAAATAATCAATTTATGAACCATCTATTCAGGTATAACTCGGCGTCTCTCAATGGCCTAAGTTTAAAGGTCTCCTACCTTTGCTTATGGTAATTATAGAAAAGAATGAGTTCTATTCTACCTTCTCCTTTTTTATTCATATAGTGAGAAAAAGGATACATCCCTATCCTTAATGCAGTCACCTTTGTTCTTTGCCGTGCGTTTTTCTTCTAACGATTTCTTTTCAATCTTCAAGGCGTGGCTTTTCTAGGTCGGATTCTAGGCAATTGATGTCAGCACGTGGGTAATTGGTGGTCTGTGCGGTTCGGGTTCTGGATCGATTCAATCAACGATCGGTGAATTTGGTTAATAAAAACGCGATTATGTGGCGGGTGGACGATGAATTTGCGGATCATAAGAATGACTAATTGGAAAATTATGACGATGATTAACAAGACTGATTTATAAAACAAATGGCGGGAACGCAGACGAAAAACAACAAAGGTTGAATGCTTAAAAAAAAGGTCCATGGAAAGAACATTAATAAATATTAAACTACAGCATACATAAATTAAAAAATAACTAACTAGTACCTGAAAAAAAAAGAGGGGCTCCAAGGATGCCCCCTGGGGTGAATCCCATACATATAAAATCAAACCCAGGA
Organism: Trachelipus rathkii; assembly: GCA_015478945.1. Lineage (NCBI taxonomy): Eukaryota > Metazoa > Arthropoda > Malacostraca > Isopoda > Trachelipodidae > Trachelipus > Trachelipus rathkii. The sequence continues at coordinate 23,326 of JABUQX010073133.1, forward strand.
AAGTACGTGAGAATGGATGACAAAACGATACCCCAAAAACGGTTTAATACGACAAAATATCAATGTTGCAAATTTATTTGCAACATTGCAATGCTGCATGCAACATTGATCGGCTGCCGGTTTGCCTCCCTATACTACTTCCGACTCCGACTCCGCAGCCCTGCAATATATATGTAATGAATAAATTGTGTATATATAATATATAACTATATATATTATATAATATATATATATAATATATATTATATAATATATATAATATAAATATATATAATATATAATATATATATATATATATATATAATATACTATATATATATATATATATAAAATATAATATATATATTTATAATAATATATATTATAATATATATATATATAAAAAAAAATATATATATATATATATATAATATATATATATATATATATATATATATATATATATATATTTGTATGTATGTATGTATTGTGTACAAGAGTTTGAGTGTGTTTGTTTGTGCGACTGGCTGATTAAATGACTGGTGGAAGTGGATGTAGGGGTGGGCGCAGGCGGGGGTTTTCAGTTGACTTTGCCAACGTGCGTGGCCTTTGTGCTAATCATGAATCTGTGGAATATCACCTCTCTAACTCTCAACCTAACATACATATACATACATATATAGTTTCAAATGTTAGTTTATTAAAATTTAAAAGCTCTTTAATAATTTAAAGATTAATGATATATATCATAATTTTTTAGTCTTTCTGTTTGATATTGCATGTAGTTTAAAAGTTCTTTTACCAATTTCATTTACCTATTTCTGTGTTGTATTTTTAAAGCTATATTTATCAAAGGTGTATTTTTTGTTAGGGGTAGTCATTTTGGATATCAAACCCCTTTAAATTGTTTATCAAAATAATTAGTCAATTTATTAAATGGTGTCATAGAATTATTAATTTATATATTATTATAGTTAAAATATTAGTTATTAGTTTGACTTAATATTATCACTACAACAAAAAAATATTAAGGGGATGATCCAATATTGGAGATTTTGGAACCCCATTTTAGCCCCCACCTAAATATGGACATGAAATTCTTAATTTTCAGACAATTTTGATGGGAATAAAAAGCAAACCGCAGCTTTTTTTTTACCTCTAAAACGTCATTTTCGGGTGTTTTTCTGTTTCTGTAGTCATTGTTTCAGCATTTTCACTTTTTCAGAACCTATTTTTTTGACATTTTTTCGTATCAACTTCTACAGTTTTTTTCGAAATGACTTCAAACTTGAAATTTACATATATGGGTCTATTACGCACAAAATGCACAAATTAGTTTTTTGATTTTTGGAAAATTGTGCTCAGCAATGTCGAATTTCAAAACCTACTTTTTTTTTAATTGATGAGCACAATTTTCCAAAAATCAAATAACTACTTTGTGCATTTTGTGTGTAATAGACCCATCTATGCATATTTCAAGTTTGAAGTCATTTCGAAAAAAAATTGTAGAAGTTGATACGAAAAAATGTTAAAAAAATAGGTTCGGAAAAAATGAAAATGCTGAGACAATGACTACAGACAAAGAAAAACACCCGAAAACGACGTTTTAGAGGTCAAAAAAACCTGCGGTTTGCTTTATTCCCCTTCAAAATTGTCTGAAAATTAAGAATTTCATGTCCATATTTAGGTGGGGCTAAAATGGGGTCCCAAAATCTCCAATATTGGATCCTGCCATTACTAAAATAATTTTTTTTACACTTTTTGTATGAATTAGTTCTTCTAAATAAATTTATTTTATTAAATGTCTCATTATTACTTTCAATGAATTATAACTATTTTTATTTTCAAAACTACCTTTTAAAAATATAGGTCTCCGGCCGAGCCGAAATCTTTTAAGGCCGGAACTTCCGCAAGCGGAGCCGGAACCGGAAAATTCCCGGTGCATCCTTAATAAATTAATATATATATAATATATAAATATAATAATTATATATATAATATATATATATATACTATAATATTATATATATATAATATATATTTAAAAATATATATATATAAAGTATTATATATATATAATATAATATAAATATATAATATAATATATAATATATATATATATAATATATATAATATATATAAATAATATTATATATATTATATATATAAATATATTATATATATATTATATTATATATATTATAATAAAATATATAAATATAATATATATATTATAATATATATAATATATATAATATAATATATATATATATAATATATATATATATAAATATAATATATATATATATATATATAATATGTAATATTATTATATATATTAATAAAGTGCCTAAGTTGAGCAATAATTTCGCTTTTCAATTGCAATATGGCTGAGAACAAGCTTTAGAAGAAGAGTTCACATCGTTTCAATGTGTAGACAAGGGCTACAACACCTCTCAGTAGCTGATGATATTCAAACCTTCAGCCACCCCTGAGAGTAAACCATTGAGCCATACCACTGTCTACGTTTAATCAAACGCTTCCAAGAAACTGGCTCAGTTGCAGACCGTCCGAGATGTAGGGGCCAAAGAGTGCAACTGATGAAGAAACATCCATTATGGTTTTGTCGAATGTTGTGAAAGGTCCTGTAAAATCAGTCAGAAGAGTAACCCAGGAGGTAAACATAAGCAAATCATCAGTGCATGGTATTCTCATGATGTGCAAATTTCATCCGTACCAAGTACATCTTGTGCAAGCTCTACATGGTAATGACACAGATAGGTGGATGAAATTTTGTGAATGGATGCTTGCACATATGGATTCGTCAATATTTTTCAGTGATTAAGCCATTTTTCATTTGTATGGCCAGATGAACCGGCACAACATGCGCTATTGGTCAGATAACAATTCATGTTGGATTGAGGAGAGGACACCATCAGCACAACCTGAGGATCATGGTTTGAGCTGGAATCTGAAAGGAGGAAATCATTGGCCCATACTTCATCAATGGTAATGTCACCGGTGAAACCTATTTAGAATTTCTGCAGACATTCTTGTCTGACTACCTTGAGGATGTTCCCATACGTCTAAGACAGAACTGCCTTTATCTGCAGGATGGAGCGGCATCACATTTTGCATCTTGCATGTGTCACCACTTGGACGAGACCTATAATAACAGATGGATTGGATGGAGAGGGCCCGTAAAGTGACCATCCCGATAACCAGACCTTACCCCAATCGACTATTTTCTTTCGGGCCATCTCAAATCTGTTGTGTACCAGAATCGTCCACGCACCCTTGATGATTTAAGGGATGCAATGACATCTAAATAATGATCACCCCCTGAAACCCTCAGAAGTGTGAAAGACAGTTTTGTAAATAGAATAAATGCTCGTTTTAATGCAGAACGTGTTCATTTTGAGCATGTGTTATGATTAAATAAAGCATTATCTGTTAATATCAATTTTCTTTTTGAAAACCTGTTTGGTGCCCGATATATATTATACTATATCATAATAATACATAATAATTTTAAAATTTCCCTCCTCTGACTCCGACTCCATCATTTTTTTTAAAATATACGGTTCCAAGAAAATAATTTTCGTCTCCGACATCGACTCCGGCTCCGGCTCCGGCTCCGGCTCCGGCTCCGGCTCCGCAGCTCTGTTAGAAAACGTGCAATTCCAAAAAGTTGAGAATATGAAATGGAGACAGAAAAAAGGCGACACTGTATTTGTGTATAGTTGAATCACATGATGTCTCCTCAGAGGAGGAAATTTTAGAAATATAATATAATCATTCAAAATATAAAAAAAGCTTTGAAATACTATTCGTCAGTGTCTCATTCAGTCGCTGTACCAGGGGTAGCGTGTGCGGGGACATTGTAGTATCCAAGGGTCATGAGGAGTCAAATTTCTGGGTTTATAAAACCTAATATTATTATTTTTAGTTACTATTATTATTATTATTATTATTATTATATTATTATATTATATTAATATATTAATTATTATTATTATTAGATTAAAAATTATTATTAATATATTAATATATTATTATTATTATTATATTATTTAATATTATTATTATATCTTATAATATTATATATATTATATAAATTCATATATATTATATAATATATAAGTATATATATATATATATATATATATATATAATATATATATATATATATATATATATCACCCTCCTGGCTGCTCTCCCCGCCCGTACGCTTGCTCTGCCCTTCGTCCGCCCGTATTGGCCCCGGTCGCATCACCGCACCGGACCGCACCGCTCCGCACCGCACCACACCGCACCACACCGCACCTAGCAAGGTCCTTAGCAACTTGTGTAGTATGCCACACGGTATTTTCCTCAAACTTGGCACCCCATATGGTGTTAACGTAACCTTATCGCAGACGGGATACGTATCCGTGTACCCCCCCGGACGGGGGTGCTGGCCCCTCCAGATAAGAAATGGCTGTAGAAGGATGAAATTTGGAGAGTGCATAGAAGGTTATAGATGAATTAGAGTATGAATTTTGAATTAGGTGCCTGAGCAAATGAGCAGGATCCGAACCCAGACCCGGAGCCGGATCCAAACCCGTAGTTGAAATCAGCTGCAAACACATAAGGTGATCAAATATAGTGCCCTTATATATGTTTATAAGGCCATAGATCTCGAATATGAGGGTCTCAAGTTCCTAATGGGTGTCTGGAAACCCCCCAGGAGAGGGGTTCCAGAAAAAAAGAAGAAGAAATGCACCGAGTGCATAAGAGAAGAAGACAGGGGAAGGAAGGAAGAATGAGGAAGGAAGAGGGAGGAAGGATGAAGAAGGAATAAGAAGAAGAATCATGTGTCGGAACACTGAGGCAGAACCGAAGTTGGAGCCAGAGTTGAAATTTAGCTACAAACACATAAAGGGGTCAAATATGGTGTCTTTATATATGTTTATAATGTCGCAGATCTCGAATATGAGGGTTTCAAGTTCCTAAAGCACAGATTCATAAGAGAATGAGAAGACAAAGGAAGAAGGAAGAATGAGGAAGGAGTAAGGAGAAGTCGGAGAAGGAGTCAGAGTAGACACAAGCTCCGGTGCTGGAGCCGGTGCAGTGCCGAGTTTGTAAATATTTGCTTAATAATACAATATTGGTATCAATGTATATGTTTATGAGTTCGTAGATTTCGAATATGAGGGATTCAAGTTCCTGAAGGGTGTTTGGAGACTCCCAGGAGGGAAATTCCCAGAAAAAGAAGAAATGCACGGAATGCATACGAGAAGAAGAAGAAGGTGGAGGAAGGAAGACAATGGATGATTCCAGAGGAATCAAAAATGGTAAATCCTCATATGAGATGGGGCCGAACCCCAAAACGAGGTTTTACCCATAAAATTGGGTTTATTTATCTACTCTGCTTACTCAGCTAATTAATAAAAAAAAAAGTAACAAACGTAAAACATAATGTCGTACAAATTAATATGATATATATATATATATATATATATATATATATAGTATATATATATATAGAGAAAGGGAGACTTTGCACTATCGCAATTTTTGGCATTTTTTCCATAAACGCTACGATTCCTTTTAGAACCATAATCAAATTTTTCAACTCGGAGCTCTTTTTCATCGCCATCTTTATGCTTTCTGTAAATATGATACTGAATTCTGTTCAAAACATCGCTGCCAAAGCCACAAAAAGGGCATCTCACAAAGAAAAACCCCGTTTCTAAAGTTTAAAGCCTGATCAATATTATATTTTCAAAACCTCATTTCTTTTAATAAAACGTTAACTAATAATATTTGTTTCCTAAAATTGAAACATGTATATTTGGTTTGCTAATCCTTGTTTTGCATTGGTCAAGTATTTTTAATATGATCTTTTACTTAAATTTTTTTATTTAAATTTTTTAATTTATTTTCAATATTAAAGTTTTTATTATTTATTTTATTTTTTTTTAATTTTATTTATTTAATAAAATGTTTATTTTTCAAATTTTATTTATTTTTCAATTTAATTTATTTAAAAAATATATATGTTTTTAAAACATTTATTTTTATTTTATTTGTTTAAAACATTTTGTTTTTGCTAAAATTTCATCTTTTATTTGTAACTAAAAAATTTGCGTTTTTTTACAACCCCTAAAGTAGTAAATCAGTAAATCAAACACACACACCTTCCTTTTCTCTTACTACTTTTGTTTCTTCTTAATCCTCCCACCCATCCGTGTCTTATTGACTGTTGATTCAAGCTCATGATGTTTGGTGTCTTTTTTTGTAAAATCGACATAAAGTGTTATTTTAATAAATTATCTATAGCAAAGTGTAAATGTTTATTGACCCTAAAGCAGTAAAGCAGTAAAGCAGTAAAGCAGTAAAGCAGCAAAGCAGTAAAGCAAACCACCCACCCACCCCTCCCACCCATCCACGATCTATTGATCTATTGCCTCCAGTCATATTTTGGGTATCATTTTGTATAAACATAACATAAAAATAAGTTCTTTGAATAAAATATCATAGTAAAGTATAAAAGTTTATTGACTAGAAAGCAGTAAAGCAAAATACCCACCGCACCCCTCACACCCATCCATGATCTATTGATCTATTGCTTCAAATCATATTTGAAGTATCATTATTGACCACAAAGCAGTAAAGAGGTAACACAAAGAATCAACCTACCATCATCTGTTAACATATCAAACTCAATCATTAATTATACAAAATAACAAACATACTAAACATGCCATTGCCGTACGAAAAAAACTGTTATCACCTAACAAAGTTATCAGCTTAACAACAGTAAAGTAGCTAACGTTGCATGCATAACTCGACCTTACCCTCCTTTTTCTATCATATCTATATCACATCAAATGTTAATTAACATTGTAATATTTAACATAAGCCTAGCATAACATACATAACCTATCCCATCTATCATACAGACACAACGAATAAAATGCTAACGTATCAAAGAGTTTTGAACATCAATAAAGCTAACATATATACCAATCCCACTATATTAATCTACTGGTCTTTGATTCAAGTCATAAATTTTATTCTTTATTTTGGTATAAACATAAGATAAAAATAAGTTCTTTGAATAAAATATCATAGTAAAGGTTAATTGTTTTATTGACCTAAAGCAGTAAAGCAGCAAACCATTAAAGCAATCCACCCAATCAGAGTACCTCATCATGATAATATTATCTATTTGTTTTATGTCATATTTTGGGTATCATTATGTATAAACATAACATAAAAAAATGTTCTTTGAATAAAATATAGTAAAGTGTTAAACTTTACTGACCCTAAAGCAGTAACGCAAACCACTCATCCACTCCTCCCATCCATCCATAATCTATTGATCTATTGCTTCAAGTCATATTTGAAGCTTCATTATTGACCCTAAAGCAGTAAAGTAACTAACATTCAAAGTTTCAACCTACCATCAGCTGTTAACATATCAAACTCAATCATTACTATACAAAACATAACATAACATACCTAACATACCATGCGTACGAATAAACTGCTATCATTAACAAAGTTATCAGCTTAACAACAGTAAAGTAACTAACATTGCCATGCATAACTCGACCTTACCCTACTTTTCTATCATATCTATATCACATCAATGTTAATTTAACATTGTAATATTTAACATAATCTAACAAAATGTTATGTTATGTTAGCTTTATTGATGTTAAAAACCTTGTTATGTTAGCATTTGTTCGTTTGACCAGTGGCATAAGACAGGTTACGTTTGATAAAATTTTGTTGTTTTAGTAAATATTACATGTTAAAAGTAATTTACATTGATATAGGTTAAGATATGCTCGGAAAAGGAGGGTATAATTAAGTTTTATAGGTAATGTTTAAGTACATTACTGTGCTAATGGAGGGACTTTAATTAATGTCAACAGTTATTCGAATGTAGGTATGTAGGTTGGTGTTGTACGTTATATCTTCTTTGGTTTATGTTATGCTATTTAGCCTTTATTATGTTAAAACAGTTGTTATGTTAGCAATTATTCGTTGATTCAATTTGATAGAGTATTAGGTTATGATAAAATTTTCGCTAAGTTTTGTTAAATATTATAGGATAATATAAAAATACCACTGCTGCTATGCTGGAGAAAAGTGGGAACAGTGGAATAGTTAAATTTTGTAGTAGTATGTTAGCTACTTTTAAACCGTTGATAAGTAGGCAACTTTATTATTACTAACAGTTTTATTCATACGTAAGGTACGTTAGGTTTTTGTGCATTATGTTCTTAGTTCAGATTATGTTATTATGCTTTGTTAGCTTTATTGATGTTAAACTTGTTATGTTGCAATTATCCTTGTCAGCATAAAGGAAGATTAGGTTATGATTAAAATTTTTGTTAAGTTTTGTTAAATATTTACATGATGATGTACCATGATACTGTTTTGCCTAAGTTAGCCTGTTGATAAGCAATAGAACTTTGGTAATTTTGACAGTTTATTTATGTAAGTTAATGTTCAAGTATGTTTATAGAACGTTTGTTCTTAGTCGGGGTAATAATTTTTGTTTAATTTTGTTACGTATTACTATTTGTAAAATTAACATTGGATCATGTTAGATGTATGCTTGAAAAAGTGTGAATATGGTACGGGTTGTAGTAGGTAATGTTTAGCTACTTACTGTTGTTAAGTAAGGGAAATTTGTTAATGTTATAGTTAATTCCATACGTAAGTGTATGAAGATTTTCATGTTTTTGTTTAGTAATCTTGCGTAACATTGTGCTTTATTTGTAATATATTTTTTTTTTGCGCTCATACATTTGTGCTGTTAAAAAATTTTGATCTGCGGACAATGTGCTCTTTTGCGTTTTGCGGACTAATTTTTTTTGAAAAACTGTGCGCTTTTGCGCTTGCGGACTAATTTTTCCACTTTGGCGCCTCTAAGATTTAAATTGCGCGCCCACCTCTGATAAATATATATATATATAGTATATATATATTATATATATATATATATATATATTATATATTATATATATATATATATATATATATATATATATATATATATATATTATATATATATATATATATATATATATATATATATTATATAAAGGAGGCATTAACAGCATTAAAGCGTTAATCCGTTAATTAATTCGTTAATTTTTTCGTTAGCTTTCAACTCTTTCGTTAATTTCGAAAA
>JABUQX010073133.1:47500-55000 GCA_015478945.1 Trachelipus rathkii
TATATAAAATCTATATAATATATATATATATATATATATATACATATATATATTATATATATAATATATTATATATATATATATATATATATATATATATATATATATATATATATATAACATATATTTATATATATATATATATATATATATATATATATATATATATATATATATATATATATATATATATATATATATATATATATATATATATAATATATTTTTTAATATAAATATATATATATATATATATATATATATATATATTAAAATCTATTCTCTTATGCGCAAGAAACACTTTTGCACAAAAAACCACAAGGAAAATGAAAAATTGATTATGAAACTGAAATATTATTTTTATTCTTTTTAGGAAAAAAAAAATAATAAATTATATTACGTAACTGTACAGGCAGTTCATCGTTCAAAGAGGAATTATATTAAAATTTAGGAAGAAAGTGACTGATTCCTTTTCTGTATTTCTTAAAATTCTTATTTTCTATAAAATATTTTCTAAGTTTTAAATTCTAAGTTAATAAAGATGTCCTTAACAAACATTTAATTTCATCAACCCTCAAAATTTTGTATCAGAATTAATGATTTCATGACTGTAAATGGAGAAGGAATTATAACAAGGGGTCGGAGCCGGAGGCCGGGAGTCGCGAGTCGGAGCCGAACAATTTTAAAATGCCGGAGCCGGAGCCGGAGGTCGGAGCCGCGTAATTTTAAAATGGTGGAGCCGGAGCCGGAGTCGGAGCCGGGTAAATTTTAAAATGCTTGAGCCGGAGCCGGAGTCGGAGCCGGGTAATTTTAAAATGCTGGAGCCGGAGCCGGAGTCGGAGCCGGAAAAAAATTTGCCGGCTCCGCAGCCCTGATCCCATCTGCCATCAACTCATCCATTGCAAGCATCTGGTGTCTCCTCAATGAATCCTCTACTGTGTCTCTCCACCTCTTCCACGGTCTTCCTCTCGGTCTCACTTCCTCCGGTTTCCACCTCCACCTCCTGCTGGCAACTCTCTCTCCCTGCATCCTCTCTCTCCCTGCATCCTCTCCAAGTGTCCCCACCATCTCAGTCTGGCTGCGTCTACTTTATTCATCATGGGTTTCACAAACACGCTCTCCCTCACTGTCTCGTTTCTCACTCTGTCTCTTCTCGTCTTTCCGATCACTGTCCTCAACACATTCATCTCCGCTGTCTGAATTCTGCTCTCCTCTCTCCCTGTCAAGCTACATGTCTCCGCCCTATACAACAGTATCGGCATCAACACTCCCTCATATATTGCTCTCTTCACCTCTTTGTTCATATATTCATATTTGCTCATTTTTCAAGTTGGTATACTGCTCTTACAGTCCTGCCATACTGCTCAATCCTACTCGTAATTTCCTATGCACACCCCCCTTCTCTTCCATTTGCTTCCTAGATATTTATATTTATCCACATTTTTAATCTCTCTACCGTCTACCTCCACTATTAACTCCTCCTCCTCCTCCTCCTCCTCCCTGCTTACTACCATTATTTCTGTTTTATCCACATTCATATTGAATCCTGTTTCTCTCAACCTTTCTTCGAAATACAGCGCCATATGCTTCAACCTCTCACCATCTCCACTCCAACACGCTCAATCATCTGCATATATATACCATGATGTCTCCGTCAATCTCTTCTAAATTCATTTTTACACCTCATATGACTCGGTCCAAATACGCTATAAACAGTATCGGCGACAGAACACTGCCCTGCCTTTACTCCAGTATATTACCTCAAACCATTCCTCGTTTTAATCCTGTTTACCTACTTATGCTGTCACGTATGTACTTTCTACTGCCTTTATCAGTCTGCCTCCAACTTCATAATCCCTCCCCAGAACTCTCCACAGCTTCTCTCTGGGTACAGAATCAAATGCTTTCATCAAGTCTATGAAGGCGATGTATGCCTTCTTATTGAATTCCCATGTCTTTTCCTGTATCATTCTTAATGCAAACATTAAATCTGTAGTACTTCTACGTTCTACCACCTCTGTACCCATACTACTCTTCACCCAATCTTGGCTCTATTTTTGATCTTAATTTTCTTCCTAATATTCTTTCATACAACTTCCCCATGTGATCCATCAGTTGAGATTCCCCATAATTTTGCAAAATTCCTTGCCGTCCCCCCCTTAACCTTTATAAATGGGGAACTATTATTGAACTTTCCCCAAACCTTGCCGGCACTCTGACTCTCCACCCAAACACCTTGTTCAGAAATCTCAGCATCAGCGCTTTAGCCCCTCTCCTCCCTCATCATTGCAACCCAATATTTATCCCATCCTCACCAGGAGTTTTTCCGTTCTTCATTTTCCTTAACGCCTCCTCAAATTCCTCCTCCGTTATTACCTCCTCCTATTCTCCCTCCACGTTTCTCTCCTCCTCCTCCTCCTCTCTCTCCCCCTTCCTCTTCGACTGCACTTCCACATTCAACAACTCATCAAAGTACTCCTATCCACCTTTTGTTTTTTTCCTCCGGGCTTACCAATGTTTCTCCATTTTTGTCTTTGATATTACATACTCTACTCTTCGCTCCTCTATACGTTCTTGCCAATCTAAAAATCTTCTTGCTTTCTTTCATATCATCCATCAGTTCCTTTGCTAGCTTCTCAGCCACCTCCTCCTTTGCCCTCCTCTTCACTCTCTCTCCGCTTCATTTCTTGCTTACGCGGCTCTAGATTATTATATTTATATATATATATATATATAAATATTATATATATATATATATATATATATATATATAATATATATATATATATATATATATATAAATATAATTTTATATTATATAGTAATATATATATATATTATATATATATACATATATATATGGATATAGATATAGATATATATATAATATATTATATATATATATATATTTATAATATAATATATATATATATATTAAATATATATAGTATATATATATATATATATATATAGATAAATAAATATAAAAATAATATATTATTTTTATATATATATAATATATTATTATATATATATATAATATATAATATAATATATATATATATATATATATATATATATATATATATATATATATTATATATATTATATATATATATATATATATATATATATATATATATATATAATATATATATATATATATATATAATATATATATATATATTATATATAACAGAAATCGAAATTCAAAATTACAATTATTCCCATAAACTTCCCATGGATTAAGATGACAAGTAATATTTATTTTATATGCATTTAATCAAATGTAGAAAAACATCCTTCAACATCCTTCATTTTTCAAAAGAGATTCTGATGCGGTGCGGGATGTTGCCGTTAAAGTGAGGATGCGGATCGGATGCGGAGCGATGGTCATGTCATCACTTAAATTAATATAAAATTTATTTTTATATGTCTATAATATATATATATATATATATATATATATATATATATATATATATTATATATATATATATATATAAAATAAAAATATTATAAATATATATTTTATCTATATAATATATATATATTATATATATATATATATATATATATATGTATAAGCTTTATATAAGCTATATATTATAGCTATATATATAGCTATATATATATATATATAGGATATATATATATATATATATATATATATATATTAATATATATATATTATATATATATATATATATATATATATATATATATATATATATATAAACTATGTGACGACTCTCCAATTCTGCTTCTTTTTCATGGCACATCAAGCGGTCTGCTCAACATATGGTTGCTAGAGAATAATGGACCAACCTCTTAATAAAATTACGTGGAAACTCTGTAGAAGTAATGGATGTTGACAATCCTGACCCTTGAGAAAAGATAACGAATAAAATTGCGAATCAAACCTGCATTAAGGGCGAAGAAAACCACACCACAGTGAAATAAAACGAGAAATCTTGGCAAAGAATTAGTTGAGTCAAGTACTCAAAACCAAGATTCGAACATCGATGAGGGAATAAACGATCAATGCGATATATTTTTTGACGAAGAGAGAAACTATCTTGAAGAAATAACCGATACGAGGCTAGGAAAATTGAAGCGAAGCTTCTGTTTTGTCAGATGAGTCTAGCCATTGATAGTGATAATATAAAGGTATTTATAAGAATAAGAATAATGAGTCAAAGGAAATTTTACTTTCCATCAGCGGGATTCGAAACACTGGACTCCGCGTCGCTAAGTAACAGTGACCGGGAGCTTTATCCACTAAGCCATCCGCGTTCCCAATTATTAATTAATTATTATTAATGGTGGTAAGCGAAGGTGTCATTGATAACAGGACCTCTGCATTTTTTAGGTTCTGCCTTGAGTGGAGGTGAACACTCTGGTAAAGTGATAGTGAGAGTAGGTGTGTGTTATATAATATATATATATATAATATATATAATATATATATAATATATATAATAATAAGATGTTTCCATTACTATATATGTATAACACTTATTGTGGACACAAATAACGTACCCCGCCACCTCGGCCGGTCTCCTCCATAGATCTACCAGGGCTGAGATGTTCCAGATTGCTCAGGGTTGAGAGTTAGAGTGACCGGTCAGAAGGAAGTGAGAAACTGCTTCAGGGGCCAGGTTACAATTTGGACAAGTGTTTGAAATGTCTTGGTTTAAATTGAATCTGTGTTTGTAGTACTGTGGGTTTGGGTGGTGGCAGCATCTTAGTTTGGCCAAGGGTGATTGCATGGATCTGGAGAGTGAGTTGAATTCTGGAGCTATTTCGGGTGGATGTTCGTTTAGTATGTTGTTAGTTGGTCTGTTTCTTAGGTAGTTTTCAGTTAGGAGGGTGTGGATATGTTTGGTGTGTGATGTGTTATTTTGAGGAGGTGGGATATTGTTTAGAATTTGTTGATAGAATAGCTGCTGGAGAGGAAGGAGAGTTGTTAATTAAGTTTGTGGTAGATTAGATTACGAGGAGTGCTGCATGACATGGGTGTGAGGTGTTTTCGTATTTTTGGGCAAAGAATGAGTGCCTAATCATTTCCAAGTTTTTGTCATAGGCTAGAATTATTTAGTTCTTCCGTGTAGAATGTTGTGTGGAGTTGTAGAGGGAAATCCTTGTTTTATTCTGAGTGCCTAGTTTTGTCGCATGTAATTTGTAATTTTCCTTCATTAATTTTGCGTAGGAGCGAAGTTGCCATGTGGTTAGAGGCGCTAATTTAGAATTTCGGACGGAAAATTGCCTATAAGATCTGCGGGTGGCCTATTTTGTTAGTTGCTTGTAGATTTCAGCTGCACGGCTATGATCCTTAGTATATTTAGTTTTTCGTTTGTTGATGAAGTAATGTATTCTGTGTGTTTTGTGGAGTTTAGATGAGTGTCGAGTGTGATGCCTAAGATTTTGGGAGTTTTGTTTAGTGGGATTACCATGTTATTTAGGTGGATTTTGGGGTGTGAGGTTCCGAGTTGTCTGTCTGTGGTGATTAGAGTGATTGATGATTTGTTTGGTGAGGCGGACATTCTGTTGTCGGTTAACCATGTTTGGATTAGGCTGATGTATTGTTGTGTCAGATTTGTTGCAGTGTTTAGGTTCTGATGTGTAGTGGCGATGGTGATGTCGTCTGCGTAGGTTGTAATGTTGGTGTGGTCTGTTTGTGGTTGTGGGAGATTGGCAGTGAATAGGTTGAAAAGTGTGGGGGACAGGATTGCTCCTTGAGGTACTCCATTGTTGATGTTTACAGTTCGTGATTTGATGCTGTTGATTTGAGTTTGTGCTGTTCTTCCTGATAGGAAGTTAGATATCCATTTTTTAAGATTTGTTGGGATGTTGGAGTTTAATATTTTGTGGATTAGGTTGTGTTTTGGGACTGTGTCGAAGGCTTTGTTGATGTCGATTGCGATGAGTATTGTTTTGTGTGTGGGTGTGGAATTTAGGCCGTTTATTATGGGTTGAATGATGTTTATGAGTGCTGTTGTGGTTGGAATCCATGTTTGGGGGATGTGAGGGGTGATTTTGATCAGAATAAGTTTTTCGAGAAGTTTGCATAATGTAGATAGCAGTGATATAGGACGATATGAGGAGGGGTTTGAGGGGTCTTTTCCGGGTTTTAACTTTGGTATTATAATTGCTTTTTTCCAGATGTGGGGAATAAAGTTTAGATTGATGGAGCTGTTGAATATATGTGCCAGTTGTGTTAATGCTGTATTCCCTAGGTGTTTTAGGTGTTTGTTTGAGATATTGTCAGGGCCTGTTGACTGGGGACTTTTTAAGGGATTTTATGGTGTTTTTAGGTCTGCAATGGTTATTTGTATTGTTTGGTCTTGGTGCTTTTTTGTTTCTTTAAGGGCTTTTATAATTTTCCTGTTTTGTGGGTGAGTGGGTTTGTGGCTTTGTTTAGCGAAGTGTGTGGCTAGGGTATTTGCGAGTTGTTTGGAGGTTTGAGGGTTTTGTGAGGTTTGATTTTTGATGGATTCGTGTGTGCGTGGTTGGGAATTTTTTTGAGTTTTTCAGGATGTTTATCGTTTTCCACATTCTTGTGTTGTTCGTGTTTTGGAGATTGTGAGAAAATTTTGGAAGTTGTTAGAGGAGTGTGTTTTGTAAGGGTTTGTGATTGAGTGTTTAGTGTATGATGTGTATTTGCAGAGATTGTGATTTGAGTGTATTTATGAGAGAGTTGGGTTGTTTGATTAGGTTTCTATCTTGGGGCTCAGGTTTGCGATGTGTATTTTTAAGAATATTCCTTTTGAAGATATGATAGGTCTGCGGCTTTATTGCATCGTCTTAGTGAGGCTTTGGATGGATTTTGAAGGTGTGGTGGTTTTAGAGGGGCTAAGTTGGTTTTCTAATGTGGTTAGTGAAATTTTTCCAGTCAGATGTTGGAATTTGTCTATGTTTTTCTGAGAGGAGGTGGATTATTGGGAGTTTTGATATTTAATGATTGATAGGAGGTCGTCGGAGTTTAGGGAGCTTAAAGTGACCAAAGTAATTAGGTGTGTAAATGGGTGAGCAGAACGTTAGCGTCTGGAAAGTGTAAGTTTTGTATTCGTTTGGAGATGAGGATTCTGGTATAATGGTTTGGGTGCTTAGGATGTTTAGGCTTTCAAATTTGAGAGGATACGAATGGGCCTCTAGAGTTGGGCAACTTGGGTGTTGTACCAGTTGGATGGTGCAGCGTTGAAAGTCACCTTCATTATTAAGCTTGAAAGAGAGGTTTTGAGAAGTGAGAAAATTGGTATATAGTTATTAGGGCAGTGTGGTTAAAGTGTTGGTGAGGAATGATAGTATGTTTATTAGATTGTGTTTTTTTTGGTATATCATTATTGTGAAAGATTGAAGTTTTGTAATGTTGTCTTTTGTAAAGTGTGAGGAGTTGATGTGGTGATAGTTTGTAGGAAGTGAGTTTATGTATGAGAGTTAGTTGGGAATGATTTTTTTGAGATTTGAGGTGAATGGATGTTTGTCATATCCGTAAAA
>JABUQX010073134.1:0-12500 GCA_015478945.1 Trachelipus rathkii
ATATATATATATATATATATATATATATATATATATATATATATATATATATATATATATATATATATATATATATTCCCGGACAAAATTAATGCATCACTTGCCTTAATGGCAAAATAACGCCTCAAAGTGGCTATATTGCTTGTAGCATTGTTGTTACATACTGTAGAAAATTATTTAACTACCAAAGTATGTAACAACAGTATTTATTTATCTTGTAGTTAAATTATTTTTCATTAGATATTTATAGATTTTAATAAAAACTAAAACGATACCATAGCGCGTAGGTACACGGCAGGCTGGCGTGCATGCATGGCAGACCGCTCGCTGAAACGCTCGCTCCAAATGCATGCTGCGCGCGAGCGGTGCCGTGTAGCAACTTACTCGCGCACAGTATATATCAGAATTTTATAGTAATAAATCTTAATTGACTAAATAAAATTGTTTTAAAAAAACAAAAAAAAATCTTGTCTAAATAAAATTGTTTAAAAAAAACTTAAAATTAAAAAAAATGAGTAAAGAACTAAAAATTTATTGAACTTACCAAATACAAATTGATTGATTATTTTCTATTTTATCAGGTACATTTTACTTTTTCATTATTAATAAAACTTCTCCAAAGAACGTAAAAAAAAATTGACCCAAAAAATTATATTGATAAATTTTTTTTAATGGTAGTTATAGTAGTAAAGGGAAGATAGTAGTAGGTGTATTATAATATTTTGATAGAATTTTTAACTCTTGTGATGAATCGAAGTCATTGAATTAAATATGTGGGGGAACTGTGGGTAATTACATTAACATGAACAATCTGGTTTTGCAATTAGGTTAATCCGGTTATGAATAGACTTTCCTAGTTTGAATCCAAATATTTGCAAAAAGAATTTTATGTATAATTCTTATTCCCCTGCAGTTGGGTTAAAGTAATATATATATATATATATATATATATATATATATATATAGTAAATATATATATATATATATATATATATATATATATATATATTGTTATATATATATATATATATATATATATATATATATAAATATATATATATATATATATATATATATATATATATATATATATATATATATATATATATATATATATATATATATATATATATATATATATATATATATAGCTGAAATGAAGTAAATTTGGTAACTAAACTTTTGACACCATATATAAAATATTAAGAATTTGAAGTTTAGAATGCTGGGTGTTTGATTTGCGTCACTAGGGTCATCAAAAATTAAAACAAATGTTAATTTAAAACTGAATATCATTTAAAATACTAAGATGAATAAGAGAATTATCTTGGTTTTCGCTCTCTTTAGGTTCATAGTTAGCCCCCCTAAAATGTATAGGTGTTAAGCTTTAATTAAAAGGGAATTTTCAAGTCGGTTAGTTGAAAGGTCACTTAAAAATTCTTTGTCGGTGGCTATACTGTATTTCATTAGCTTGGTGAAATGTACATAATTGCTATAACATATGTAAATTATTTTACATCATCGACATTGATATTGTATACCAGCTTAATATTCCATTGCATTAACAGTACAGCCAACACAAGAAATGAGAATTTTCGCGTATACATTAACCACCTATATTTGGAAAAGATTTTTAGCCATGAGATTTAGATCTGATTTAGTATCTTATCAAGCCAAAATCTGTGAATATATTCTGGGCTGCATAAGTTAACATAATTATATTGGCGAATAGGTGCCGACTAGGGTTGGTAAAAAGGCGCCCCCCCCCTTGCATTGCAAGCCTTTCCTACGATTTGTGCCTTATATATATATATATATATATATATATATATATATATATATATATATATATATATATATATATATATATATATATATATATATATATATAATATAGATCGGTTCGTGGCGCAGGAGGTTGAGTCGCCGCCCTCTCATGCGAGAGGTCGCTGGTTCAAATCCTCTGTGTAGCAGTTGGAGTTTTATCTACCTGGGGGCAAGAATTAAAACTCGACTACGAACACGTTGGTGGCGCTGGTTTGGGATAGCCGGCCTTAAAGTTCGATTTCCTGTGTTACCCCTGCATAGGGATGTTACGCTAGCAGTATATATATATATATATATATATATATATATATATATATATATATATATATATATATATATATATATATATATATATATATAGCAGCATATATATATATATATATATATATATATATATATAATGAGACCGAGCTTGTCTTACATCAAATGTTTTTTTTCTGCGTCCTTCGGTTTACTCAGCCGTAAAAAAGTACATTAGTAACATGCTTTGCAAATTTGATAAAAGATCCCTCATTCGTGATAGGTTTGGCCAGCCAGCGGTATCTGCCGTAGTTTCGAAAACCTTGGGGACCTTTCTCGATAGGTTCTACTGACAGGACGTAAAGTCTACCATACTTATGATCTCGCTATATATATATATATATATATATATGTTATATATATATATATCAAGATATATAGTATATATATATATATATATATATATATATATATATATATATATATATATATATATATATATATATATATATATATATTGACTCCATTAAGCGAAAATCAATAATTAAGTATCATTATTTTAATAATTTAGGTAAATACATTAAATTTTTGGGTAACCTAACCAAACCTAAATTAACCTAACCTAATATTAACGGAGTCAACTACGTATATATATATATAGCAGCATATATATATATATATATATATATATATATATATATATATATATATATATATATATATATATATATATATATATATATATATATATATATATATATATATATATATATATATATATATATATAAAAATGGGAATCGACTGGCTGATAGACCGAAGAATGGTTTGAGTCAGTAAGGAATGCCTGGAAGAGAGAGAAGCGTGAGTTTGGCAGAGGCGAGAAGCAAAGTTACAATAGGAGTGAATGGTGGAGTTTTGTGAGGGGTGTATGGTTGTGGCCCACCTGGGGCCAAGGGATGACTCTTACATTGACGAGATGCCATAGTGAAGCTCCGTCGCCGTCCCGTTAAGTTCTAGAGTGGATTTTCTGACGGTGACGAGTCCTAGCTCTGGCGGTAAGGCTGACCTTTCTTTTCGACCTGCTTCATATTCTTCTTTTCTGTTTCCAGTGTATGTGACGCACTTTACCCCAGTCTTGGAAAGAGAACAGGATATATATATATATAGTATATATATATATATATATATATATATATATATATATATATATATATATATATATATATATATATATATATATACGTGTATATATATATATATATATATATATATATATATAATATAGTTTTGTGAGGGGGTGTGGTTGTGGCCCACCTTGGCCAAGGGATGAACCCCACATTGACGAGATACCATAGTGAGGGTTCGTCGCGGTTCCGTGAAGCTCTTTGGTGCGTTTTCTAACTGCGACGAGTTCTCACTAAAAGGTATAAACGAGGCGGTAAGGCTGGGCTTTCTTTTCGACTTGCGTCATATTCTTCCACTATTCTGTTGCCAGTAGATGTGGAACAACTTATTAAAGTTGACTTCTCATTTACATCATTTTTGTTAGTACTCCAATAGGGAGAGGGGGGGAAATACGAATAATTAAACATTCCATTTGTATTCTCCAAGAGCGTTTGAAAATATTCCTGTTTCATTTGGTTTTGAGGTTTACTAGTTTGATTATTAGAAAACTAGTAAATTCCTAAAACGAGTCAACTATAGTTTCTCAGTTTATCCAGTTTTATAGTTGCTCAGTCAAGTTTTTAATTAAATGGGACATATATCATGCCACCTTACTGAACATAAGCTGTAACCCAGTTTTGTTGGAAATCCCGTTATTGAGTTGAAAGACCAGAGACACCTTACACGATCATTATTTAATTTATCTTTTAGTTTTTATTGATCTTGTACATCATATATTAAAGATTGACTTCTGAATCTTTAAAACACTAATTTAACGAAAAGTTTATTTCAACGAATGCTGTTTAGCACTACAAGCAAAATGGGGTTAATATTGTGACATTTTATTTCATTGAAGGTTCGTCAGTAGCAAAATTAACTCTTGAAAGCCTTTTATTGAGCGAAGTTTTTTGGAATCCCTATTACTATCAATATTATTTTGAGACCCTATTTTTATCAATGTTATTTTCTCTTATGTTCAACATTAAATAGTTTTCTTAGAATTTTTAAGGCCTGTATTGAAAATCCGACTATAATGGTGTAAGGACCAGGGCTGCACCCAATTTAATCAATTTTTTTTAAATAAATTTCCTTAGAATTTGATTTTTGTAGAATCGAAGTTTTTGAGACTAAATTTTGGCATTTACTCAATAAATTCAGTTGAGTTGTAACCATGTTAGAGAAATGGAAGGAATTCTGAAAATGCCATACAGAGTTGCCTGGGCTGCATTTTTATAAGAGCGAATTGCTGTTTGCATTTAAATTTGATTTTAATAAATATCTGACAGTTGCTGAGCTTACTAATTACTTAATAAGTTAGTTTAATACTTGGATAAAAGTTAAAATAAATAGAATTTTGATGGGCCTTAGAGTCTAGGGCATATAAGCCGGTCCTAAATCAATTTAAACTGTATAAACTCTGAAGTTAACTTATGAAGATAAAGTACTTTTATAACTAATAAACATAAAGTACTTTTATTATGTTTTGATTTCTCGAAAGTTCCAACCAATAAAAATGACAACCAACTCTAGCCAAATATGTTAATCAATAAAACAGTAACTGCTTACCTTCTAACTTTGTGGTTAGTTGCCTTGCCCTTACCCGACTGTTTACACAACAGCTGGCTAGTTATTTTTCTTATAATTTTAAAAGTTAAGGTAAAGAATAAAAATTTAATGAAAAATTCCTTGCTTTTAGCCGTGTAAATATGTAAGTAAATTAAATTAATTCGAAAATTGGCTTGGCGTTTTATTAAAATTAAAATACCCAATACCATTTCTGTTACTCTTTGCCTCGTAATTTCCTTAATTAACTGAAAAAGTCAAAAAATCCTTGATAATTTATTTCAAAAAAAAAAAAAATGGCAACATTGGTAAAAACTATTGCACATGAACCATGAAACTTTATCATCACAAAGTTGCAATTAATCAAAGGTTTGCCAATAGTTTCAGGGTATGCTTTTGTGAACTTTGTTAGGTAAATATTTTAAGATCAATCTTGCTATGCATGACCACTTTGCCAATATATTTATTATTATAAAGATTACCTCGGAAAACGTAATTTTTCATTATACCCATATTAGTGTAGGTTAATTCGTTCCCAACATGTAAGCAACCCCATTGTTGAATTACTTTTAGATTGGGAAAGGCTAATGTATGCGGGCTTATTCTTCATACAATCAGGCCAACCTATTAATTTTATTTTTGGTATTAAATTTGTAGACTGCATCTTTATTACAACCCTTAAATTAAGATATTCTTCACTACATGATTTTCAAATTATAATGGAGGAAAAACTTTAGTTTTGCAAGCGTAAAATTTCTAATACAAATTAGGGAATTCACTTTCCGCCTGCGATGATGTATGTCGGTATGTGTACAAAGGGATTAGTCCAAACTAGACTGATTTTGTGAGTTTGTAGAATTAGGGCGTTAAGCAAGTGGTACGGTAAGATAAAGTACATTAGCCGTCAAACGGGAGTTTTAAATTTTAGATTTTTAGGTTTAAAAAAAAAATAATCAAGATATAATTAAATATATCGTGAACTGTACCTCAACTAACATGGTTACTCAAAGTGAACTGTAGAAATCCAAAGAAATATTTTTAAACATAAATTCCTATTACCAGTTTTACTTTCTGTAACAATTTCGTGAAATGTTTACCGTTCTGGAAATGTATCTTTATTTGTGTTTGGGTCCAATTTTGATATACAATCGCCAGTTTGTTTTCCATCGGTAGCAATTTTCCTTTGAACTGGGTAATTGTTTTAGGTTGTTAATCTGCCTTTTAATTAATCATTTTAAACCTGTTTGGAGCGTAAATCATATTGCTAGTGATAGAATGGTCTTGTGTAGATTTTTTTTATTTTTTATGTCGGTTGCTAACGTCATCAATTATTTTTATATAAAATTGGTTATTATTAATTATTATTTATATTTATTATTATCATCATCATCCTCCACGTTTGTTGAGAATAATGGTTTTATATATATTTATTTTTTTACAGTTGTGAAAATGAAGAAGTTGAGTGTCAAGGTTAAGAAGCTAAAAGATGACATTGTTTGGAACCAAAATAAAGTCACAATTGATGAACCGCCTGTTGTAGCTTCATCAACCACAGAAGAGGAGGAAAAAGATTCTCATATGGGGATAGAGAGTGTCCAAGAGGATGTTCCTATAAAGAATGTAAATACAATGGATCTTTGTGAAGAAAAAGGAGACAGTGACTTGAAATTGTCTAACCCTCTTCAGAACGAAATTCAGCAAACTACTACTGCCTCTGCTATTACTACTACTTGTATTACCGCTACCATTACAACAAGGGCTGCCACTTCATCTTCTACTATCATCGCCTCATCTAGTGTTATTAAGGAAGATTCAGATATACAGAAGGGGAGTACTAGTCCAAATAATATAGCTATTGTTAAAGAACAGAATAATAAAAACAGTAAAATTTCAAATTCTAGTCTATCTAATAAAGTGCAAAGTACTGTTTATAGTAATGATAATAATTATATTAATAATAGTAATATTAATAATAATGATGCTGTGAGCCAGTCTGTTAAATTAAACTTTAAAAAACTTGATAAAGATGCTTGTGATGATAATAATTTAAGTGATGAAAAAAGTGATATTGACTCTAATAATAAGTGTTCTAGCCAAATTCTAATAGCTACTCAAACTTTTTCTCAAAGAAGACTTCACTCCGGCACATGTTCGCAAAGCGTTTTATTGGCTGGCGCCCGCGCTCACCGTCATTCCCGCGATCATCACCGCTGAGTAACCCTCTGGGTAGCCAATTTGGCCATCTTCGGCACATAGGGTGAAAAAAATTTCAAAGAACAGAAATAAAATGGAGAATGATGTTGAAGTTCTTAACCCTAAAGAAGTTTCGAATATCGAGGTTGCCAACAGTAATTGCCAAATTCATGTTGGAGACTCCTTGATTAATGAGACAAACTATCTCATAATGGATCCTAAAACACCTTCAATCGGTGATATTAAAAATTCGGTTTCTAAAAAGAAAGAATCTTTTGAAAAGGAGTTGAATAGGGGTACTTTTGCTGGTAAACGTATCAACACCAAAATTCAAAAACTTAATAGAAAAAAGTTATTATATTCTCCACAATAAGTCGCACCCCATGCCTCTTTTAAAGAAGTCTGGCTATTAAAAACACTCAGATTTACAAAGTCCTTATGATACACTTGCAAAGTCCATCCCTCCTCTCACACAATCCTTTGTCTGTTATGTAGAATTTATGTCTCTAACTAGCTACACAACTGATACTAAAAAGCCTTAGGAGCTAAGAATTATGTTGGTTAACATAGAGTAACACTAAACAGTTCACCATATTATTTAAATAAAATCAGAACATGAACCTATATTCTGTCATTGTAAAGACTATTATAACTAATAGAAGATAAATCTGAATATAAGATCATTATTATCAACAATTTATTTTAGCCTCTGAAGATAAAGGACAAAGAAGATAAGTGAAGGTAAACTTTCAGAGAGTGATTGGAAAAACTTTAGTGAGCAAAACATAGTTTTGTGATACAGCAGAATAAAGCACACCTGAGACCTCTCAAAAACCCTAGTCTTTCAAACAAAACACTGAATAACAGAAATGAAAGGGTTGAGAAAGACTGATTTAGAAGGACGGGTTATTTTACTCCAAGTTCTTCTAGAATGTCTGTGATGTTTCCCTATTATAGTGCTCAATATTGTGCTTAATTCTCCGCATACATAGCGAAAACATTTTGGATTCTTTATACAGTTCCTCTCTCTCTCTCTCTCTCTCTCCTCTTCTCCTCTCTCTCTCCTCCTTCCCCCCCCCCTTCTCTTCCCTCCTCTCCTCTCTCTTTTCCCTCTCTCCTCCCTTCTTTCTTTTTTTCTCTTTTTTCTTTCTTCTCTTTTCCTTCTTCTCTCTCTCTTTCTTCTTTCTTTCTTTTTTTTCTCTTCTCTTTCTCTCTCTCCTTCTTTCTCTTCCTTCCTCTTTCTCCTCTCTCTCCTTTCTCTTTCTCTCTTTCTTTCTCTTATTATTCTTTCTTTACTTTCTAAGGTCAACGTGTCAACTCTAGGGGTACTCCCCTTCTCTTCTCCTCTTCTTTCCCTCCTCCTCCCTTCCTCTCTCTCTCTCTCTCTCTCCTCTCTCTCTCTCTCTCATCAGATTTTTTGCATTTCAAAGCACAATGAGAGTGCAAAAACATTTCAAATTGTTCATTTACCAACTGTTTTTCCACAATTTTCACCATTCTTATGCATGAAATTTTGTTTATAATAATAAAATTGAAAAGAATAGTTACATACAAGATTCAACTTTCCTTGTGAACATGCTTCATATATAATTCAGAAATTACCCAAGTTTTTGTACTCGTGGTAATCACTTTTTTTTTACATTCAAATCTTTTTGATAATTGAAGTAAATACACATCTTTCTCTGATAATTGAAGTACACGCACATCTTTTTCTGGTAATTATTCTTCTGCCTAATAATGCAGCTTTTTTAATATTCACTTATGATCACTGAGCTCGCAACATATACTTGACAGTAACAATACATATACTTTTATTTACTGTACAATCTTCATGTAACAGCATTGCCCTTCACAAAATTTTATATAGATTATTTGTAACTTAACAGCTAAATGTTGATATATTTCGGTCGATTGTTATGCACGTATTCTTTTTCCTTTTCCCTTTAAAGGTTATATCGAATGATGACAATGTTTCAAATGATAGTGACGCCGATGAAGATGGTGACGATGACTTCGAGAATGAAGTAGAAGATGATGACCCTGAAAGATTGTGGTGCATTTGCGAAAAGCCCCACAACAACAGGTTCATGATCTGCTGCGACAGATGTGAAGATTGGTTTCACGGTTCTTGCGTCGGTGTTACAAAATCGATGGGGAAGCAAATGGAGCAAAGGAGAGTGCAGTGGATATGTCCTAACTGCAAAAAAGCCGAGAGAGCCATTAAAGGATTCTCTTCACCCAAAAAGGAAATATTTAAAAGTGCGAAAACCTTCCCTAGGAGTCCTGAAGTACAAATTACAAATGAGATTTCTTTCAAGAAAAAAGACAAATTTAACGTGAGTTTGTGAAAGTTTGGCCCAAAACTATAAGAGCGATTAAAAAGCTGCTTGCTTCTAACGTCAGATAAATAGGTCAATGCCTAGTACATTGGTCCATTCGTACGAGCCCTTCAAACGTTCGTATAGGTGGAACAATATACAACTCATTGATTACAGTATATTATATTCAACTGGCGTTAGTGAGGCGCCTCTAATACCGCGTTTTAAACGCTCGTATAGCTGAGACCTAACATAGGTTTTTTTTTATTATTTTTTTAACTGTTTGGAAAAAACGATAAATTCTAATAAATAATCTCTCAATCACTCTCTTGACGGGAACTAGCTAATTAGGAATGAAAAGTTATGACTCTACGATCACTTGATAATTTCATTTTAGGAATACGTTTAAAAAAAGAAATTAAATTAAATTAACTTCAAAAAAATTTAGGGGGGGGACATCAGCAGATGTCATTTTTAGTCCAATTCAGTTTTTTTCATTCAAAGGAAAAAGTTTGTTCATATAATGTTACTTTTTGGTTCAAAAGATTGTAATTTATTGCAAATTGGAGAAAGTAAGCATAGTACTCCCCAATATATTTTGAATATATAGATATATTTTTTTTAAGTACTTTTAACAAATACCTATGTTTATTGTAGAGTAAAATAATGAAGAAACAAGAAAATGACTCTAAACCCAAAGAAAAAACGGAACCTAGAGTTTTGGTATACGAAAAGTCATCAGGAGTCGTCCTTTCGGGTAATTATATATATATAGTTGGCACAATTCCAAAAACACGAATGTGAAAATTTGCCGTTTTCACTTTGTGCCCTAACATACCTTCAAAGATTTCAATCCGAAATAAATGTGTTAAGAAGGTTATAACTTTGACACGTGACTCTTGTTTATTTTACCATGCAAGCATTTAGACTCGTTTTCCTTAAAACTACAAATTTGTATATTTTCTTGGTTTTGGAATTGTACTGACTATATATATATAGAATTTTTTTTCTTATATATATATATATATATATATATATATATATATATATATATATATATATATATATATATATATATATATATATATATATATATATATATATATATATATATATATATATATATATAATATGGAATTTTTTTTCTTTTTTAAATGTTAGTATACTATTAAAATACTAAATACTTAAAATAAAGAATGTCCAAAAAATGTTTTAGAAGGATAATTTGATATATGATAGAGTATGGTTTTTAGTTTGTGTGAAGCGTAAATTATTGTTAACATGATTACTCTTGCACTGTTGCCGAATTTAAAATCTATCTCGAAAGTTTTTATAAACCTTGTTTTTTATACATTCGTATCCCAGTAGTATATTCCAGTCTAGACATTTTTTTTTTTAAATTATAATTTTATTTTTTTAAATGTTTATTAAAGCTTGGAAGTACGTTAAAAAAAAATTCCATATTTAAATTTCGGCAGCATCTACTTTTTAAGGTTTATAAAATATCAAAGATGGAATAGGTTTTCTAAGGATAGAATTTCTAAAATTAGTTTTCAAAATTAGTTTTGTTTTTTCTTTTCTTTTTCTTCGTGGTGAAAGAAAAAATTGTTGTAGCCTGGAAAATCTCAGTATTTTAATATTTAAAGTAGTAGTCCATAATAAATCTTACATTTGAATTAATTTTTAAGGAACTTCTGCCCCTACTCTGAACATCCTCCCTGATTGGTTGAAAGAAAATCCTTCATACACAACACTGCAGCCAGCCATGATGAATTCCATTCAAACTGATCCCAAGACTGGAATCAAACGAATAAATCTCGAGGCATTTGGACTTAAGCCAGCTAAACCTAAAATCGATCGTAGTTTCAGTTTTCAGGAAAAAATAGATTCAGTACCATTTGGAAGGTAAGTCTTAAATTGATCATAAATTTATTGTATTATGAAACTGAAAAATGTATTTATTATATTTCTTGCTTTTGAGGATTAATTTTATTTGTATTTTCTAAATGTTAACACCTACATCACCACAGTTGTAGAAGTATTAAAAATAATTAACAACACTATTTTTTTTAACCTTTTTATTCATCATCTGTTAAACTGATCAATACTATTTTTATTGCAAATCATATTATAGCATTGTTAGGGTGGCTTTTGTCGCGACTCCGAATATGGCATTAATTTTGCTAGATTGACTTAACTGTGAGATAATGAATACCTCTATTGAAAAATATTTAATAAAAAGAAAAATCTTGGTAAGGCGTAGCTTACTCACAAAGCACATAAAGTACCTAATGGTGTATCAGTACAATAACAGATAAACAAAGTAAGAAGCCGATTTGAATAATTATAAGTATTTCATGCAAAAAATGCGGTTTATAATATTTGTTATATATTGATCATTACGACAATTATTTCCGAGCTCCAGTAGTAGTCTGCCTTCCTTCACATTAAGCTCTCTATTTGTTCATCACTAATATCATAAAGATATCTATCTGGAAATCTGTCTAGTGTCTGTTGAGAAAATGTACCTTTATGCTCGCATTAATACCCAAATTTCTAATGGTAGCAAGTATGTTTTCAACCAGTTCTTTTTGTGCTTTGTGGTTACCCAAGAAGTTCTTGACATCTGAGACATAACTGCAACAAGCGGATACTGTAGCATCATGCATAACTTTTGTAAAATTTTAGTTATTAGTTAGTCTAGGAATTTGAGAACTACAATGATTTCTGCGTTAAGTTCATATACACTTAGTCAAAGGCTTACCAGTCTAAGCTAGATATAGTGTGGTGGAAGACTATTTTATCGTTGTAAAATGTCGATCACTGCTATTAGACATGTTTTCCCTTGAACATAATCTAACTTACATTTACTTAAATTAGCTTATAATTGGACACCAATGATCTTTCTTCATCCTAAAATTCCATGTAAGCAGTTGAAACGAGAATTTTCATATATTCACTTTACTGCTCAAGCAAGTTCATCTTTTGATCAGCGCACATTGGCCACCAGTACTCGTGATACGGAACATTGCAAGATCATTTTAATATTTACGTATCCTTTAAATTTTGTTTTCAGGCAATTGGAAGAAATGCTTTGTAGTTATCGTTGTACAATAAAATTAACTTCAAACTTCTGGTAGAGCTGTCCATAATAGTCTCCGATCTTCTGATCTAAAATTCGGTTGAAATAATCC
>JABUQX010073134.1:17500-37500 GCA_015478945.1 Trachelipus rathkii
TTCTCCCTCATTTGTTTCAATGTAAAGATCTGATCCACACATCCTCTACTTATAATCCTATAGTTGCCCTTATCTCCCTTACCCTTATATAAAGGTGCTATTACTTTTCTTATCCAATCCCTCGGAACTATACCCTCCATAAACGCTTTGTTACACAGCATTGTCCAAATTCAATTATCTTCCATAAAAGCTATAAAGGGATCATTTCACCAGTTATTTCATTCATACCTGCAACATTATACCATTCTTCAAACTTTCTCACTCTACCCATTACCTCCTTACTAATGACCTCATCCCCAAAATACCTATTCCTTCTCGCACCATCAAGCCCTCACACATTCATCACCTCTCCTCATTACTACCAATGTTATACAGATTTTCGAAGTGTTCCTTCCCCTCACATTCGTTTCATCAGTTACGAAAGCACCATCCCTATTCATAATTCTATGCAGATTCCCCTTATTCTCATTCTTAAACCTTTCGCGCTTCCTTCCAGAAGAGGCTTCCTATTCTTGTAAGTCCTCATTCATCCTCCTTCCAAACTGTTCATTTAACTCGTTTTTTCTCCTACGTATGCACCTTTTAATATATTTTTTCCTCATTGTATAATTCCAAACATCTTTCATCACTGACTTTTAGTACATTCAACCAAGCTTCTTTTTTTACTTTTAACTGCTTGCACCCCTTTTCATTCCTTCATCCACTATTGCCATTCTTACTTCCTACTTTAGCAACATCCACATTCTTTCCTTGCATGCTAACAAAATGCTTCCTTCACTTGCTCCCAGATTTTGTCAGTTTCAACTTGTTCACATACAACTGATTTACTTGCGAGAGCACTTTCATTAAATACTTATCCTTATTTACCTGTTTGTCACAACTTCCCACTACTTTAAACTACCCACTTCCTTCCAATCACCTTCCTCTCCATCTAAGGCCCCACTAACTTAATATTTACATTTTAAAACAAGATAATGATCCGATAATCCCATTCCTAATGATCTCACTGATTTAACATCCAACACATACTTTCAACATTTCCTTCTTCACCAACACAAAATCAATCATATTTCTCACTTCGATACCATTTCTTACCTACACCAATTCAGTTATACTTATAATACTCTTGTGCTTAAAGAAAGTATTTTACTTACACGCATACCTCTCTCTTCACCAGAAATTAACACCTTCCTACCATTCTCATTTTTCCCCCGACCCCAAAACCACCTGTTATACCATTCTATTTTTGATTCACCTATCCAACCATATATATATATTAATATATAAATAATATATATAATAATATATATATATATATATAGTATATATATATTATATATATATATAATATATATATTTATATATAGTATATTATATATTATAATAATATATATATAATAGGTATATATATATATTATATATATAATATATGATAATATATATAATATATATATAACAGTATATATTAATATATATATATTAATATTATATAATATATATATATATATATATATATATATATATATATATATATATATATTATATAGTATATATATATATATATATATATATATATATATATATATAAATTCTTTCTCTGTTTTACTGCTTTTGTTCCCCATTTGGAACCTGAAGCTTAAATAACATTCATAACTAATTTTTATTTTTATTTTTTTCTTTAGCCTGTAGTAAAATCTCCAGAAATATCAGCATCTCTAAAATCCGATACAATGAAACATCGCGAAAGTGTGAGAAAATTCTTGTTTGATGCTCTGAACAAAAGAAAATCCGAAGTACCCAAAGAGTTTAAAGATCTTTCTGAAGAGAAGTTAAAAGTTTTGTGCAAGGAAATAGAAGAACAGTTTTTTATGACTTTTAATAAGGTATTTAGTTTTTCTTTTTTGTATTTGAAATCTCATTCCTGCATTCCTGCTCACCTTTTGAAATTATGGATTAATAATCTTCATAATTTTTGTGATAGATATGATAGTTTAAATGTTGTGAAGCACATTGTCAATAACAATTTTTATATTACAAAAGGATTCTTGGAGCCAAGGTTCATGTTTGCATATACAAGTGATAGGCTAGACAAGCCTAGTCAATCTCGAGAATCATAAATTTTTTCCTGTTTCCCCCGTAAGGGGGGGATATTGATTTGTTTTTGGTGTTATGGTTTTGCTGTTGCAAATTAAGACATAACATAGTGATAAGAACAAGTGTCAGGGGGATTTTGTGCCTCCATCTGGCACTAGTATGTGACTTTGTCTAGGGTTAGGAAAAAACGTTTTTTTTTTCATGAAAAAAAACATGTTTTTTCATGTTTTTTTCGTTTTTTTCATTAAATGTATTTTTAAAAATATAAAGAGGCTAATATGATATTTCACTTGAGTATTTTCATTTTTCAAATATAAGGATACTTGAAATTAAACAAATATTCCATTATGATTTATAAAATAGCAGAACTACCTTTCTCTTATATTTTATCAATTGTTTTCATTACAATTTACAGTAGGTTGTAGCCTGCAGACTGCTGTTTATAGGCTTCTACTTACTAATTTAACTATGTATTTTACGTTTGTGTCATATAATTATATTTATAATTTACTTTTAAATATTAATGTATATTATATTTATATAGAATAGTCCTGAATGACAAAACTCAAAAGTGACTTAAGGGATGCAAATGAAATAATAAAAATATTGAAATTAAAATTATACCAAGATTGTAAATGAAGGAGGATGAGTGAATGACTAAATTAAATATTTGGCTTTGGGATGTCAACTTTTTGATTCACTAATCACTGGTCCCCACTCCCTGATTTCTAATCACTAGTACTGACTACTGTGCTGCTCATTATCACTGGGCACATCATCTGCTAGGGCTCATCAACGTGATCAAATACATTTAATTTTGATATGACTGATAAGTCTGATATCTCCAGTCGTATGAGTATCGTGTGAGAATGACAGTGGTGAGAAGGAGCAGGGGTAGTAACAGGACTCTTAAGCTTAGCTGCCTTAGCATAATCATCCCTCTCAGTTAGCTTAAGTTACACCAGAATTTCTGGTTCTGAATTATGAGCAGATAAATGCTAGTTTTTGCAACGTCTTCACAACAAAAGTTATATTTCATGCAAGGACCTTTGCAACCTTTTATTTCCTTAAAAAGTACAGTCACACGACTTTTTACATGTAGCATTTCTAAATTCTGATTAAATAATTATGATAAAAATGTTACTGAAAGCTGAAACAGAGTAAGAAAACATTAATGAAGCCACAAACAAAACATTATGAATATCAAAATCCAGAATATAAAATAAAAATATGGAAAACCCATAAAAATTTTGAACACAAACTCAGGGGCTTCCACCTTGTAGGAAATTGGAACCAAAAAATGTCCAAATTATAGCATATTTGCCAAAATTTATAATATAATTGTTCAAACATGTAAATTCCACAACTTAATTGAAGAAAACGAAAAAAACAATCTTGTTTTATTTTCAGGCTGTTTTTTTCGGAAAAAAAACGAGCTTGTTTTTTTTCCTTTCCCAACCCTAACCTTGTCACATATGTAGTCTTTTAAGTCTTCTTCCTATCCCCTCTTTTTACGATTTAATTATCTATATCTTTAATACTCTTCCTCCACCATTGTTTCTTCCTTTTTTTTTAAAAGAAATCCTAGAGTTAGATGAACGCTGCTGTTACCCTTCCTTATGGGGGGGGGGGGGCGCCCAGCGTTATCTGTGCTAAAGGGATGTTAGCCGCATCACAACTTTGCACCAGGCTTTGTTCTTTTTTCCTAACACCTCTGGAACACCTATAATAAGACTCCCCGACGCTTAGCGCGGTCCTCTCGGTACAAACCTCATGAGTGCTCGATACCCTTGAAGGGTGACCAATTTTTTTGAATATATTATGGAAGTTATTATGAATTCGCCTCGGAAACTGCATTGATTAAAGGACCTATTCTTTTGGATTGTACTTTAAATACTAACGCCACGATTCCTTCCACTTTGCCTGGAAGTCCCCTACCTACTTCCAGCTATCCCTAGCCTGGCACGCCATCGACATCCCACGTTCCCAAATGGTTGGGGCAACCCCGAAAAGGTGACCCCCGTTCTAGTCGTTCTCATTTGTTTATTACACATTCCGCTCCCCCCGGAAGCTGCCAGATGACAAATTATTCCTGATGTATTACTTATTGTATGTGAAGTATACAAGTGGAGCAACTAGGACGAGGGGTACTTTTCAAGGTTGCCTCGACAGTTTGGGCACTTGGGATGGCTGGGGGTGGGCAGAGGCCTTCCAGTTGAAGTGGAGGGAATCGAGGAATCCATTTTCAGGGAGTATTCCAAAATTTGTTGTCTAGTAATCATTGCATGTTCATTACCGAAAGAATCCAATGATGTCCGAGGGGATTTATTCGTTTCCATAGTTATATTAAGTTTGAGGGTTCCCTATTCGTGGGGGACGAGTCCTTGAGGTTTGTACCTGGAGGACAGCGCTAGGGTGCATGGCTACTCTTACTATATTATAGGTGTTCCAGAGGTACCAGATAAAAAGGGGCCAAACCTGATGCTTGGTAGTGTGCGCCGAATCACGAACGAGTGATCCGGCTCACACTTCATCAGCACAGACGACGCCGGAGGAAGATGCTTGAAAAATTGAGGTTATTAATGCGTAAAATAAATTAATAGGAGAAAGACAAAAAAAAACTAGTGTTGGTTCTTAGTTATTATGTTACGTCTTAAGTAGTTGTGTTAATTTTCTATATACTTAAATACATTTAATATTGAATGGAAAAAAAAGTACAAGAATGGTCACTCAACCCCCTCTTGTTTTTTAAAAATTGACTAGTATTAATCATTAGAAATCAAAAGTATTAAAAATTTAAATTACCTAAAAAAAAAAAAAAATTATTGAGGTTGTTTTGAAGAAAAAACAAGAAAACAGTTCAACATCTTCAGATTTTTGAGAAAAATTAAAATATTTAGAAAAGGAACCTTTACTACATAATAAATAATAAAATTTTGGTACAAAATTTACTCATTCCCTAATATTAGCATATGATTTAAACACGAAACATTAAATGTGTAGTTGAATATCATGATCTCAGAAGGACAATTTTTAAGAAGAGAATCATAAAAACATTGGGAGTTATTGTACATAATTGGACTGTATAATAATAAAAAAAATATTAACAAGGAGACTTTCATTAAGTGATTGCTATATTTAACAAAGGGATTTTATATTGATAATAAATATAACTTTAGGATGCTTTTGAACCAATTACAACCATATAAATGTCCGTGAGAAATTTCATTCCAAACATCTGTCATCTTAGCTACTCTGCAAATGTATGATGATGTTATGGGGCCTTTAAAAGTGATTTAAACATTCCCTTCAACAAATCATTTAAATGGCTATGGATGCAGTAAAAAATTGTGTAACAGTTGCAATACTCTGACCACAACATGAATCAATACCCCTGTGGGGATATATATATATATATATATATATATATATATATATATATATATATATATATATATATATATATATATATATATATATATACTATATATAATATATATATCATATATATATATATTTCTAAAACTTTACTCAAATTCTGAAATTCACGTAAAAAAAAAAATCTATGTGTATATATATATATATATATCTTAGGGGCATGCTAAGTGTGAAAAGAATTAATAAAGTGAGGAATGAACGTATTAGAGAGATGTGTGTTGTGAAGAAAGGGGTAAATGAGAGAATAAAATGAAAGTACGTGTTGAAATGGTTTGGTCACGTGGAAAGGATGAATGATAGTCGGTTGGTTAAAAGCGGATGTATAGTGGAGTGTGTGTTGGGAACCGACCGGCTGGGAGACCGAAGAGAAAGTGGATTGAGTCGGTGAACGAATGTCTGAAGGAGAGAAATGTGAGTTTGGCAGAGGCGAGAATAAAGGTGCATAATAGGAGAGAATGGCGTGGTTTTGTATGGGGGCATTTGGCCCACCTGGGCCAAAGGGATGAACCCTTACATTGACTTGATTTACCATAGTGAGGGTCCGTCGCGGTCCCCATGAAGCTCTAGGGTGGATTTTCTGTCTGTGACGAGCTTTCACTAATTAATGGTACAGAGGGCAGTAGGCTGGGCTTTCTTTTTCGACATTTGTCATACTCTCCTACTGCTTTTTTTCGATGCTTGTAGCGCTCCTTACTCCCAATCTTGGGAAAATAAGGTTAGGTGAAGAAAGAAGAAAGAATATATATATATATATATATATATATATATATATATATATATATATATATATATATATATATATATATATATACTATACTATATATATATATATATATATATATATATATATATATATATATATATATATATATAACATATATATATATATATATATATATATAACTACCTGGAAGCTGGAATATGTAGAAAATTATTAAAAAAGTTGGGTTGAAACCGGAAAAATCATATTTAATGATTTTTTTCAATTTAAGTGGGCAAATCCCTCCCAAGATCTACCTCCTTGCTACAAATGTTCATGTTTTAGAACTTTTCACCTCTCTAGCCTCTCAGAAGAAATGTAAAGGCTAAAATAATCCTTTTCATCCATTAAAATCATCAAAATGTGATAAAAATACTTGCGGGGGCCTCCCCCGAAAACGGGGGGAGAGTCATTCGGATTCAGAAGGTCATTTTACGTAAGAATCAGCAGGAATGGTGTCAGGGTCAATTTTCATGCAGACCAGTTAATCAACATTAGGGTTTAAAATTCTTGACATTTTATTACCACTATTTTTAGTTACCATACATTGCTTACAAATAATCGCATCCCAAGTCCTTTCTTTGTCAACAGACTCTTATTCATTTCCTATTTGTTATAAATAAAATCCTTATTTGAGTTACTATGTGAAATTTCTTACTCTTATTGCTATTGAATGAAAATCTTTTGTTACTCCTCATCCCAACCAAGAAGTTTATTCAAGGCATGCTGAATTGTCATACAACGTCAAAATTCCCAAAAGAAGTTCAATATACTATTATCTACTATATTTCCTCATCCAAATCATTTATATTAAGAACAGGAGTGGACAGACTCATCGCAGAATCCTAAGGGAAACTGTTAATGAATGAAATTTAATTATTTGCGTGAACTCATATTATTTAAGTGTTCTTTGCCTAAAGGAAATTGATAATTCCAGAGGAGGGGGGAGAATTTAGGGGTTTACTATCTATTGTCCTGCCAGTGAAAGGGAGTAAATGAATGTAGTGATGTTATAAATTAAAAACTAAATATATTTGAATCAGTGAGTGGAAAAACAGTACTATTCCAAAGTCAGCTATTTTAGGTAAAAGCATAAATCGATTTCAAATGCATAAAACTGCACGTTTAGATTAAGAATAGACCGTTATATTGTTATGTATTAAAACCAGATATTGTTGCAGCTAGCTCTTAGAATATTGACTACATTAACTATATATGGGGACTGAAATTATTTTGGCAATAATGAGGTTTTTGGACCAGGAAAGTTTTTTCCACTCGTCGATTCATTTAAAGTAAAAATTTTGATGAAATACATGTCAAATTATTTTGCATAAATTCTGTTATGAAATAAATTAGGCTTAAAAAAAAAAAAATGGTACTTTTTTTTTTTTTTACATTTCTTCTCATAACTTTTTTTTGAAGCATTCTCCAATTTCTGATTTGTTGTTATATTTTCCCTATTTTTGTTATTACACTCTATAGTCTTCTACAATTACAGGATCTTTAATATTATTATTATCATCATCATCACCCACCTTCTTTTCCCATTGACTGGGGGTAAGGTTTACTTACCGGAAATAGAAAAGTAGTAAAAGAATATGACGCAAGTCTAAAAGAAAGCCTAGCCTTACCGCCCCTTTATACCCTTAAGTGAGAACTCGTCGCAGTCAGAAAAATCTATCCTAATGCTTCATGGTACTGCGACGTACCCACACTATGGCATTCGTCAAGTAGGGTTCATCCCTTGGCCCAGGTGGGCCACATCCAACTAACAACATCCCCCCCCCCCATTACTAATACTATAACTCCTATTATTATTATTATTATTTATTTTATTATATTATATTATTATATTATATCCCTGGTGTGTGGGGGAGAAAAAGCAATTGCCCACTATCGTAATGTCCTGCGTGTCGTAGGAGCCGACTAAGGGACGGTGCGATAGTTGGGTTGGATGCCTACTACCATCTATTTCTTGCCAGGAGTGCTAATGCATAGCTCAGAGAAGGGTCGTGATCGCCGTAACGACCTTCTATCTTTCGGCGAAATTGTATGAATCGGTTGGGTACATGGAATGTTTAAAGGGTTGTTTGATGATAAGGATGAGAGTGATGAGTATTTTTCAGGTTTTTGATTTGCTCGCTGTGACTGAACAAAGATGAAAGGAAACGAAGAAGTTGAGTCTGGTGTGGTGTGAAATGTTTGTGTGCGGTGAAGCAAATGAATGAGAGAGAAGAGGAAGAGTTGCAATTGATGAGTGACTTGTGGTGCGAAGCTATGGTAGACTTTGAAAGTGTGTGAGTCCTAGAATTCTAATAGTTAAATTTAAAGGTCACGGTGTGTGTGGTTGTGACGTATTGAGCTGAGGGAAACGTTGAAGAGAGTAGATTTTGGATAATCTGAATGATGTTCTGGATGGGGTGGGTTAGTAGTAGCTTCAGATTGATAGTTTTGGGGGACCTGAGTGGTTGGATAGGTGATAAAAATAAAAGGGATGGTATAACAAGGTGGTTTTGGGGGGCGGGAGAAAGTGAGAATGGTAAGGAAGGTGATTGATTTTCTGTGAAGAGAGAGTATGTGTGTAAGTAATACTTTCTTTTAAACACAAGAGTATCCATAGAGTATACTAGAGTTGGTGTAGGTAGAGATGGCTATTCGAAGTGAAAAGTATGATTGATTTAGTGTTGTGAAGAAGCAATATTGTGGAAAGCTATGTGTTGGAGTGTTAAATCAGTGAGGGGTTTAGGAATGGGATTAATCGGATCATTATGTTTGTTCTAATGTAAATATAGTAGTGGGAAAGGAAGTGGGTAAAACTAAGAATGAGAAGTTAAGTGAGCAAAGACAATGAGGATAAGTATGTATTAGAGCGCTCGCTAGTAAAACGGATGAATGTGAACAAGTTGTACTGAAAATATGGGGCAAATGAAGAAGCATTGTAGTAGTTGCAAAACAGGAAGTAGTGGTGGACTGTGCTAAAGTAGTAAGTGAGAATGTTAACAGTGAGTGGAATGAAGAGGTGATGAACGCGATATATAAGGTAAAAAAGAAGCGTGGTGAATGTAACTAAAAGCAAATGATTGAAGTTTCAAAAGAAGATGCTTGGAATATATAAGGAGGAAAAAGAAATACTGAAACAATAAAGAACATCTATTATTCAAAAACAAGAGGTAATGATGAAAATTTTGGAGGAGGATGAAATGGGGACTTACAAAGGAATAGGCAGCTCTATTCTGAAAGGAAGCGCGAAAAGGTTAAGAATGAGAATAAGGGGAATCTGCTTTAGAATAATGAATAGGGGATGGTGCTTTTGTAACTGAGGAAATGGGTGTGAGAGGAGTGTCGGAAAGAACACTTCGAAATCGGCAACAAGTATTAACAGTATGAAGACGTGATCCAGTGAATGTGTGTGGGTTTTGATGGTGCAAGAAAGGAAATAGGTATTTTGTGGGATGAGGTTATTAGTAAGGAGGAGGTAATGGTAGAGTGAGAATAAATCTGCAGGTATAGATGAAATTACTTCGGTGAAATGATCAAGTAAGGAGGCGAGATGGTGATGTGAGTTGGATTGTGGGAAAAATATATATATAAATAAAGCGTTTAATATAGAGGGTATAGTTCCAAAGGATTGGGGAGGAGAAGCGTAATAGTCCGTATTTAGATAATAGTGGTAGAGAGGGAGATGAAGGGGAACTGGTAGAAATTTATAGGGGAAATAGTTAATTGAGTGTGGTAGGGAAGAGGTATATGCTGATATTTTTGGTCGAAAGAGTGCGTTCGAGTAGACCTGAAGGACTGAAATTGGTAAGAACCAATAGTGGCGTTTAGGAAGTGGTAGATTGAGGAATTTGGTTATCAAAATCTTTACCTTGAAACAAATGATTTGGAAAAAAGAAAATGAGTAAGAAGAATAAATTGTATTTATGGGTTTTCCGAGTGGTTTGCAAGCATATAACAAATAAAACTTGAAAAATTTAATG
This sequence comes from Trachelipus rathkii, assembly GCA_015478945.1. Taxonomy (NCBI): domain Eukaryota; kingdom Metazoa; phylum Arthropoda; class Malacostraca; order Isopoda; family Trachelipodidae; genus Trachelipus; species Trachelipus rathkii. The sequence continues at coordinate 27,773 of JABUQX010073134.1, forward strand.
TTGAATAAAATTATTTAAAACGATTGCATTGTTCTTACATTGAAAGAAATATTCAAAAGGTTATCGTATGTACGGATGATGTGAATGCGTGTTTGTAAAGCAACTAGATGGTGTCAATGGTGATTTGGTTTAGGATTAATAGCGGAGAGTAAGAGTCAGGGATTGTGTTATGTCTCCTTGGTTATTACAATTTGTATTATGGATGGGGTTATGAAAGAATTCGAGTGGGGATGGCAAGGACAATGGTGTTAGAATGATGGGAGAATGGAAGGGAGTGGATGATGGTGCTCCTACCTATTATATGCGGATGATTTGTTCTGTGTGGCGAATCGGAAGAGAGTTTGAGAGGATGTGTGTTAACGAGATTTGGCAGGGTGTGTCAGTAAAGGAGGGGCGCTGAAAGTATAACGTGGAATGTAAGAGTTAAAGGTTATGTGTTTTGTTGATTTGGTGATCTACTTCTCTTCATTATTGGCGTGAAAGTTATAGTGTAATGGTGAGGCACTGGAAAAGTGCTGAGTTTTAAATATTAGGGTATATGTGGATATGAGATAGGGAAATGGACGACATGCAGATGCGTATAGGAGTGAAGTGTGTGAAATTGGTCTAGGAAAGGTCTTCTGTTATCCAATTATTAAATCGATTGAAGGTAATGTGATAAATCAGAGCGAGTGCAAGTCGTGTAGAGTGTTGCTAGTGGTATGTACGAATGAGGGTAATGGTTGTTTACCTTATGTTGTTGTATTGTCGTATAGGAATCAGTGAGACTATGGTTCTTGCAATAAGAGTTAGATCTAAAGTTCAATGCTGTATCAATTGGAGCAATCTTAGGGGATGCTAAAGAGTGTGAAGAGAAATGATAAGGAGAGGAGATGACGATAGTGAATGGGTGGTGTGGTGTGAGAACCTGGGATGTGGGAGGCGTAATAAGAATAATGAAAGTATTTTGTAACAGATTGTTATATGGAAGAGAGAAGATAGTCGGTTGGTTAAGCGATGTATGGTGGCGAGTGTGTTAAATGGCGAGGAGACGAGGAGAGAGAGAGAGAGGTGGATTGGAAAGCAGTAAACGAATGTTTTGAAGGAGAGAAATCTGAGTTTGGTAGACGTGCGAAAAGGTGTATGAACAGGAAAGTGAATGGCGGGGATTGGTGAGGGGGTATGTTTTGGCCCACCCTGGGCCAAGGATGAATCCCTTACATTGACTGATCTACCAAGTGGAGGGTCCTCGCTTTCCCACTGGAAAGCCTTTAGTGATTTTCTGACTGCGATGGTTCTCACTAAAAGAATGGTACAGAGGGGGGCGGGGTAAGGCTGGGCCTTGTCCTTCTTCGACTTGAGTGTCCAATGTTTCTTCTACTGCTTGTACTGATTCCGATTGCCCCAGTGCACAGGACGGAGCACCACCTTACTGCAACCATTCTTGGAGAAAATTATAAGGAAGATAGAAGAAGAAGATTATTATTATATAGTTTATTATTATACATTTTATATTTATATTATTTATTATTATTATTGATATTATTAATTATATTATATAGTTTATTATTATTTATTGATATATTATTATTTAATTATTGATTATTATTATATATTATTATATTATGAATCTTATCCTCTCGCTATTATTAATTATTATAATTATTATTATTATTTTTTAAATTTTATTATTTTTCATTAAATAATTGTGAATAGGACGTTGGGTTCAAATACAAAACTAGATGTCGGAGCTTAATTTTCAACATTAAAGATGCCAAAAATGGAGGACTATATAGACAAATCTTAAGCCGTACAATTCCGCCTGAGAAGTTGGCAAATATGACCTCTGAAGAATTAGCTTCCAAGGAGCTATCAGAGTGGAGAGAACGAGAGGAGAAAAAGGTGACCTATTATTTATTATTATTATTATTATTATTATTATTATTATTATTATTAGTAGTAGTAGTAGTAGTAGTATAAAGAAACCAAAACAATGGTGAGTGAATTTAACCTCTCGTTGTCAATTACCTTAATGACATTTTACACCTCAAAGGTTTAAGTCGGTCAGTAAAAAACTTAAACAAAATAGATTTAAGAGCAATCGCGGTAATTACTTTATCAGCTTTTAAGTAAACGTTGTAATTCCCTTTAAAATTTACTCTTGATGTAATATGTTAATGCAATATATATTTTTTTTTTTTGCTAATGGAGCTTTGGTGAATTTTTTTTTTAACTAATTGAAATTGTTCGCAAAAATACAGAGTAAATTATTTTAATTTTAGTGTACTGCCCTTGTTTTGTAACTTAATTGTGTTATCTTTGTTTTCCTAATGCCAGAAAAACAAACAGCTTAATATTGCCATCATAGTCGTCCTTTGCTAACGGTTTCCATATTTTCTTACGTTTTGTATATAATTTGAAGACTACACTCAACACTATATTCAATATAAAGACTTATAAGATCTGTTGTATTAATGCTATCTAAAGATTAGGGAAGTTTTGGGTAATTTACTATTATCTAAAGATTAGGGAGATTTTTATGTAATTTGCTGTTCTCTAAAGATTAGAGATTTTGTTTTTTATTTTACTTTCTTCTCGTTTGACAAGATGTATTCTTTTTCAGGAACTTGAAGCCATTCAGAAACATGAATTGGAAAGGATTGCATTGGGCAACCAATATATCATGAAATCTCACAAAGGAGAAATCGTTATCGATAAAGAGGATCTTGGAACTAAAAATAAAGATACTGGTAAATAAAATTATTTTAAAGGCCACTTAAATCCTATTTGTGAATGAAGAGTTTGATAAAATTGAATTGATTCAGTATCTTAAATATTACACTCGTATGTTAAAATTATTGATAAATATGTCTCTTGACTTTTGTTAATGTTGAATTTATTAAAACAGAATCTGTGATAAGTCTTGCTCCCGATGCCTCGAAGGCAGTCAACTCTTCTGTAGAAGTTCAAGAAGACGAGGACACTATAAACCACAGGAATCACATTTATAATCCTTCATGTAAAATTTGCCAAGCAAGTGAGCTTCAAAACATATCGAAAGAAGAGGTAAATATATTATTATTATTTTCATCATCTATAGATACTTTTAATTTTGAACTTCGCCGCTCAATAGGCAATCTTAAACGTTGCGTTTAAGCGGAGCGTTATTATTATTATTATTATTATTATTAATATTATTATTATTATTATTATTATTATTATTATTATTATTATTATTATTATTATTATTGTTATTAATTATCTTGTCACTTATTGGGCACAGGTATTTGAAACTTTTTCTAGCTTGACTTTCATGTTATGAGGAAAAACTGTGAAAAAAGTTACTTGAAGCGTTTTGCTTCTTTGCTTCTATAAGAGATGAAGCCAGTCAGATTAATGCTTAATTGGCTACTTCTTTAGTGAACTCTATGAATGATATATGAAAATAAGAAATGCTAGAAATTAGTTTTATTTCTTTGATTTCTTTAAAGTTTAAACTAAAGGCTGTTCTGTTTTACTCTCACGTCCAATGTAGGAAGATGTTCATCTTAAAATGAGTAATTTTTTAAAAATTCTTAGCACTCAACCCGTAGGGGACTTGTGGTAAGACTTGTTTCTCCTTTGATAACAATTTCTGTAGGTCACTAGGATAGGCTTTTTAATATATATATATATATATATATATATACTATATATACGTATAAGATTTTCATCATATACTATACTATACTAAGTTATATTATAATAATAATATAATATATATATATATTATATATATTATATATATATATAATATATATAAGTATATATATATATTATATATAATATATTTCTATATCTTTCTTCACCTTCCTCGTTGCCCCAAGATTGGGGGTAAGGTGCTGTACAACATCGGAAAAGAAAGGCAGTAGAAGAACATGACCAAACGTCGAAAAGAAAGCCCAGCCTTACCACCCCATATTCTGTACCATTAAATTAGTGAGAAAGCTACGTCACAGACAGATAAATCCGACACCCAAGAGATCATGGGACAGCGACGGGACGCTCACTAACTGGTAAAATCGTGCAATGTTAAGGGTTTCATCCCTGGCCCAGATGGCCACAACCATGGCCCCCATACAAAACCCCGCCATTCTCTCCCATCAAGCATGATCCTTTATTCTCGCCTCTGCCATACTCACATCTCTCTCCTCCAAGACATTCGGTCACCGACTCAATCCACTTTCCTCTTCGGTCTCCCAGCCTCGTCGGACTTGCCCAAATCACACTCTCCACTATACATCTCCCGCTTTACCAATCCAGAACTTCTCATTTCATCCTTATCCAAACATGATCCAAACCAGGTCCTCAACATATCCTACGATCATTTATTCCTAACTCATTTATACCCTTTCTACAAACATCACCCTCGGTACCATATCAGGGGAGGTCTCTCTATTACGTTCTAGTTCCTACTACATTAATTAATTACTTTCAAACACCTACGCATGCCCCTAAATTTCCATATTATTACAGCTGATTATTTATATCACTTAATTTCCAGACCATATAACTGACCATACAATAACACAGTAACAACATAACCCTCAATTAAGACTCTAGCGACTCAGACTTAGTCCCTTACATATAACGATTTAATTGGCACCAGCACCTTCTGCCTTCACAACTTTCCCTACACAGCTCTGCATCAATCCGTATCCCTCTCGCCACACATACCCTAAAATATTATATAACTCAAGAACACTTGCATCGCTGCTCATCATCTAACATAACTTCACATGAGGACTGTCCTCACTCACAACCATAACACTACTCTTATCCCTCTCTCTTACTCTTTCAAACTCTCTTTTACATACCCTGCCAACATCTCTCCACCGATCTCTGTTAAACTCCTCTTCAGATCGCCAGCACAAGATACCAATCATCCGCATACAATAGGTAAGGCAACCCTCCACTCGCTCTCCAATTCTCCTACATTCTATTAACCATTTTTCCTGCCCAATTCCCCACCTCGAATTTCTTTCATAACCCCATCCATATACAAGCCATGAATAACCAAGGAGACATAAACAACCCTGTCTCACTCCGCTATTAATCCTAAATCCAAATCACCATTGACACTCAATTTTATGTCTTCACACCTTCCTATCGGTCATTCATATACTTTTGATTCCATTCAGAAGCTCTACACCATCATCCCACATATATCATAATACCTGCCCCATATAGGCTTCCCTATTAACTCCGCTAATCATACGCCTGTTGTAAATCCCATAAAACCTAAATATAAATTTATTCCTTCTTCTCCCTCATTTTCTCAATTCATTTGTTTCAATGTAAAGGATGTGATCCACACATCCTCTATCCATTCCTAAACGCAACCTTGTTTCCTTGCACCAATCAGTCCCCAGTCACTCGCGCGCTCTTACAACCAAAATAATACCAGCTATTACCTTCCCCTACACACACTCAATAAACTTATTCCACTTTGATTAAAACTCTCTCTTTCTTACTCTTTCACAAGGTACTAATTACGCCCCCCCGGCCCCGCCCCCTCCCGACTCTCCTCCAATCCCTTTGGAACTATACCCTCCCTAAACGCTTTATTACACAACTTTACCAATCCAATCAATCACCATCTCGTCCTCCGCTCTTGATCATTTCAAAAGTAATTTCATCTATCCTGCAGATTTACCATTCTTCTAACTTCTCACCCTACAATTAACTTCATCATACCTACTACTCTCATCCCCAAAATACCTAAGAAAGTCGAACCTTAGTAAACGCACACATTCACTACAGCCTTCATCATTACTGTTAATATTGTGCAGGTTTTTTTCGAAGTGTTCTTCTCACACTCCCCCTCACACTCATTTTCATCAGTTTATCAGAAGAGCCATTTCTATTCTTTATTCCACGCGTATTCCCCTTATTCTCATTCTTAATGCTGATTCGCTCTTCCAGAAGAGCTTCCTATTTCCTTGTATGTCGCCATTCATCCCTCCTTCCAAACTGTTTCATTTACCTCTTGTTTTCTCTACGTATGACACTTTTTAGTATTTCTTTTTTCCTCCATTTATAGTATTCCAAGCATCTTTCTTTGATACTTCATCATTGGCTTTTAGTACATTCACCAACGCTTCTTTTTTACCTTTAACCGCTTTGCAACATCACCTCTCATGTCCACCAATTGCGCTGTTAACATCTTACTGTCCGACTTTATGCACGATCCACACACTTTCCTTGCACTACTAACAAGTTGCTTCTTCGATTTCCCCAGAAATTGTGTTCATTGTATCAACTTTGTTCATCATTCAACCGATTTGACATAGCGTCGTCGCTCTTACAGGTGCCTTATCCTTATTCCTCTTGCTCATCTTAACTTCCTCACACCTGTAATTTATCCTACTTCCTGATTCGTATCCACCTTCCTCTCCATCCAAGCCCCCCACTAACTTATTTTACATAGAACAACAAATGATTCCGAATAATTCACAATTCCTAAACCCTACCTGATCTAAGATCCACACATACTTCAAGCATCTCCTTCTTCACCAACGCCAAGTCAATCAAATTACTTTATCAGCTTCGATTACCAAACCCCCTCTCTACCCTACACCAACTCTAGTAATACTTATGAATACTCTTGTGTTTTAAAAAAGTATTACTTACACACATACCTATCTCTTCACATCAGAATTCAATCACCTATCCTCCATTCTCGATTTTCTTCCCCAACCCCAGAAACTCACGGCTGTTATAAGCCAATCCCCCTTTTTTGATCACCTAATCCAGTCCATTCATATCGTCCACCAACACTATCATATCTGAAAACTCCACTCACCCCACCAGGGAAATCATTCACACACTTATCCAAAAATCGTAAACTCTCTTCACGGTTTCCCTCAAGATGGACATGGACGCACACCACACAACATCCTTGACCTTTCTCAGAACTTGATAATTTATACCTTAGTAGATTCTAGGACTTGCCGACATCACAAGTCCTACCATAGCTTTGTACCACAGGTCACTCATCAAAATTGCACTCCTTCTCTCCCCTCTCATCTCTCTTCCACACCAGCAACGCACACATCATACACATGCACACTCACTGTAAAAAAGAAAGTAAGAATCAATTTCATCTTTGCTTCAGTCACATAGCGAGCAAATCAAATTTGCCCTTTCTAAATACATCCATTTCACTCTCTCCTCTTCTCCTCAACATTCTATTCCCTCTGACATTCATAGATACCCTACGACATTCAGTTGACAATTTCGCCGCGAATAAGTTTATGAAGGTCGTGTTTACGGCGATCACGTACCAATTCTCCGAGGCATGCATCAAGCATCCTAGCAAGAGATTAGGTGTAGTGGGCAGCCAACCCAACTAACCACCGTCCCTTTGTCGTCTTCTACGACACGCTGGACATACGATGTGGGAAATCTTTCTCCACCGCACACAGGTATGTAGTAGTAGGGATTCTTTTAAGCTGTGTTGATCTAGAGTGGGGTGGTGTATTTAATCATGTGTATATGATATGTGGATAAATGGTGGTTAGTAATATGTTGCCTGGAGGATGAGTGTGTGAAGAATAGAAGCGCAAAAGAGAGACAAAGACGCACCATTAAAGAATGGGAGGTAATTTCCATCGTTCGAGTAAATAAGGTGGTCGTGTACTCTCCCCTCAATAAATTTATATATATAATATCATTATATATATATATATATAATTCCAACTTTCTTTACAATTTAAAACGTTTCTTTAAGTCATTCTGACCATGTTAAGAATTAGCACAAATTTTCTTCCTATTTTACGTCTTTAAGATATTGTTGCTCTCCCTTTACATTTTTGTTACACTGGCCCTTGAAATCTGAGGTTCAAACCAGTTTTTGCAGTTTATAACTTCAAAACCGCGAGTTAGAGAAATAGAATGATTTGAACTCAATTAATTAGTACCTGTGTCGATCATGAACAAGGGAGGTTTCTATGCTTGTTTCGCGATGTGTGGTCACAGCTATGCTGTCTGCTTGCTATTGTTTTAGGTAAAACAACAGCAAATTGTGTTTTGTGGTTTTTGTTCTCATTAAACTCTAGCCTTCAATATACTTACTGCATGTGTGACCTTACCGACTTGGTCTGTTTTTGGTCATATTGATGAACGTTAAGCATTTTCTCGAAGTCCAGCCATCATCCGAATCCTTGTTCCTACGCCTTAGTATTATCTGCAAGACTTCAAAATAGCTACCATGCATTAAGTTAGAAGTAGATTTCTCCTAAAATAAAATAAAATATACCGCTTTTAACTGAAACAAAAGTAAAATTTTAAATTCCTCAAGTAACTAGTAAACATTTATGTATTTATTTTTGTAATAAATTTATGTAAGACTGTTAAACTAATTCATTACCGTTCTTTTATATTTGCAGTTGTTAGAGGCTAAAGAAAAGCTGAATTTAGAGGATGAAGAAGATGAAAAGGATTATAAGGACGATAGAGAGAGAAGAAAGTCGACATCTGGAAGAAGAGAAAGTGAATCGTCTTCTTCACATCATCACTCAAAACATAAAAAGAAGGAAAGAGAGAGAGACCGGTCTAAGGAAAGAAAACATTCTCATAAGAGTAAAGATAAAGACAGAGATAGGCATAAGGATAGGGATAGAGGTGATAAAGACAAGGAGAAGAGTAGACGGCATCGTCATAGCAGCGTAGACAAGGACCGATCAAGGAGGCAGAGAAGCCGAGAAAGACAATCTAAAGAAAGGGATTCCAGTAGTAGGCACGATAGTACAAAGGAAGAAAAGAAGAATGAAGATAAGAAAAGGAGGCACAGCGAAAGTAGAAATGAAGAGAGTGAAGATAGAAAGAGGAGACACAGTGGAAGTAGAAATGAAGAGAACGAAGATAGAAAGAGGAGGCACAGTGGCAGTAGAAATGAAGACCGAAAGAGACACTTAGAAGAAATCAAAGAAGAAAAAGAAAAAGAAAAAATTGTAGAGAAGAAGATTGCTTCAGATAATGAAATATTGGATATCTCAATTAAGTTCAAAGGGTCTTCCAGCGAAGATTCAAAATCGCCATTACAGTAAGTTGTTGTTCTTTATATTATTATTTTTGATTAAAAGTAGCAGCAGTCGAACTAAAAAACTACAAGAAAAATTTAGATAACTTAACACTTTAATACTCTGATAACGTTTTCTTGAGAGTGGTTATTGCAGTTGTGTTTAATGTGAAATAATAAACTGAATGAAATTACTTGTTAGAAGTAGATATAACGATACCTAGTAATTAATACATCAAGCACAATATAATATAATATCTAATTTACAAGTACACCAATGGGGCGGTTGCTAACGCAAAGCCCAATATAACACCCTACTCTACTCGAAATTATATCTTTGCTGAATTCAGCTCACTTCAAAAATGCAACCTACCTTTTCTACAATTTTACCTAACCAAATACTTATGGTTTATAATTTCGCCACACTTAATTCTTCCTATTGCTCTATCATAACCTCAACCCTCTTAATTCTTCTTTACTTCTGACTACATTATAACTCAAGTATTAAGCGTCTCTTAATTGTAACATCAAAATTTTCCTTTCATACTCTATTAATACTCTCCTAACTGATCTAACCCAACACTATTAGTTAAAAAAAGGGAAATTGTAACATGAAACAAACTAACAAAACCATAATCTATCGTATTCTAGTACTGACTTTGGTCAGTACGCACTAATTAAATAAACT
>JABUQX010073134.1:42500-50000 GCA_015478945.1 Trachelipus rathkii
TGGACACTGTGCGCCGGCCGTAAAGATAATAATTATAACATAAAAAAAAAAAAATTGTATACCTAAAAATATCACTCTCTCATTCTCCGCACGGTCAATATATAATATCAATAAAAATCATCAAAACCAAAAACATACAAAAAAAAAAAAATCTCAATCTCTATAAAAAATACATCTTCTGCATCTCAGGAGAAAATATAAGTTCTCTCCTCACCAGCTCTCTCCTCATTCTCTCTCTCCTCTCTCTCTCTCTCCTCTCTCAAAAACATTCCAACATACAAAAAATCAAAAAAAAATCACAAAATTACTTTAAATACTCATCAAAAAAAAAACCAATCATAAACAAAATACTCTCATTCTCTCCTCTCTTCGTGCTTGGCCGCTTCCGTCGCTTTTGGCCGCCTGCCGCTACCTTGCCCCCCGGCTCTTTTCCCCCTTTTCTTTTCTTCCCTTTTTCCCCTCAGATATACTCTAAAAAGTTAATTGTTACCTGCACCATTTGCGTTTTGTGTTCCTTACATTATCTTTCCCCATGTGGTCCGTCCCTTCCGCACACAGCTTAACTACACCAATCAATAAGCACAGTAAATCAAACACTAAGTACTTCCACCTTCCCATATATACATTTGTTTAATAACTAACAACATCAACAAAACAAAAAACAATACAATAAAAAATAAAGAAAATGCTACAAAACTCTTAATCCTTTTCTTTGTAAGACTACACTAAACACTACCTGCTTTTCTTTCCTCTTCCCTCAGTATAAAAAAAACACCAAAGCAATACCACTTACTACTATTCCACACCTATCTACAAATATCAATAATCAATATATAATATCAAACCATCTCTCCTCCGATACATACATATCCCCCATAGCTTCCACACCCCCCTTTCCCTCTGTTTTCGCCTCTGGCCGCTGTGCCTCCCCTTCCTACAGAATAAACTAAAAAAAAAAAATTACCCACCTAAATTAATAAGACGCTCGCTTTCCCCCTTTGCTGACCACCCCCTCCTCTTTCTCCCGTTTCGGTGCCCTAATACATACTCTTCCTCTCGGCGCCAGCTCCGCTGCTGCTGCTTCCCGGTTCCTGCCCTCTCTCTCTCATAAAAAATCATAAACAAAAAAAAAAATAATCAAATCACAAATAAAAAAAAATCAAAAATCTCTCTATCTCTTCTCTCCTCCTCCTCCTCTATCACTCTATCCTCTCTTATTTCATCCTCTCTCTCTATATCTCTCACTCTATCTCCTCTCTCCTTCTCTCCAAATCTCTCTCTTCCTCTCTCTCCTCTCTCTCTCACTCTCCTCCACTCCTCTCCTTCTCTCTCTCTACCTTCCCCGATAAACCCTCTATCCTGCTCTCTCTCTCTCCTCTCTTCATCTCCAAATTTATCTCATCCCCTATTATCCTCAATTTCTCTTCTTTCTTTCCTTCTCTCTCATCATCAATTTACCCCCGCCTACGGGGTCAACAAGGCGTGGTCTTGCACTCGACCAACCAGCCAGCAGTAGAAGAATATTCAAATTCGAAAAGAAAGCCCAGCCCTTAACCGCCCCTCCTGTAATCATTAATTTATGAGACCTCGTCCACAAACAGAAAATCCACCCTAGAGGCTCACGGGACTGCGCAACGGACCCTCACTATGTAATTATCGTCAATGTAGGTTTCATCCCTTTCCCAGGTGGCCCCACAACCGATCACCCATCACAAAACCCATCACTCCTTTATGCACCTTTAATAATAAAATGATATAATAATAAAATAATAATAATAAATAATAAATAATAATAAATAATAATAGTACTCCAATAAATAAATGAATAAAAGAATTATTAATGGAAATGAGAGACATCCTTGTGTCCGTAACGCATTTTCTTAGGATCAGAGGGTTCCTAACATTATATGGTATAAAATATTTAGACCACGGACTTAAATGTAAGGTTTTCCAAGTTTGCAGATGAACAAATTGGCACCTCAACAAGGAATATATATAATGATTGTAAAGATTTAAAGAAAGGAGGGAGCCTGTAATGCGTTGATTTGGGATGACCAGCAGGTCAAATCCTTCTTCAAAACTAAATCTTTCTCTCCCATAATTCCCATGGTTGATCGTGTTGTCTGCGTGGCCGTTCAGGCGATGAGAATTGCGTATCGGGTGGAAAAATTCTCGTGTCTCCTTATCCCCTTCCGCTAACCCATTTTTAATTCAGTAGAAATCAGTGGCAAAACGGATACTCCCACTTCAAAGCGTGTTTCATCGAACGAACGTGCGCTAACGCATCCTTGGTTCTCTACGACAGAAATCTTTCTGGCCTCTTGCCCAAAAATATCTCTAATGCAACGTCTTTAAAAAAATCTGCCTTTCCTCCTTATTACGATCTGATGATTCTGGTTGCCTAAAATCCCAACTAAAAAAGGCGCGAATCTCTCGCCTCCTATTTCCCTAACTCAACCTAGAGCATTCTTGGCATTCTCCTCCTACTCTTCCCACTTATCCTCTTAAAATTTTACCAGTAATTTCATTTGATCTGGTTCATGGGCTCTCCTGAAAATCTATGAACGTTAGGAAAGGGCGGGTGGCCCGGAGGCATTTCCTCCCCAAGTTTTGAGGAAGTGCGCCTTGCTATCCCCGCCCCTCGTTCAATTATACTCTTTACGTCTCAATACTAGCACTTTTCCCTCAGTGTTGGAAAGCTCTCACAATGTCCAACCTATTCCGAAAAGGAAGCCCGTCTCAATAAATCCTAAACTACAGATCCAAACCTATTAACTGTGTTCCTAATCTCAGATTCTTTGAAAACCCTTATAATAGGATTATCATCTGGAAAATCATTCCGATTGCCAGTACGGCTTTTCGGCGCGCTCGAGGTTTACTGGCGATATACTTTCCTAATCTAACCGATTTATGTTTTTTCGCTCTTCGGTACTACGGGGAAGACACTTGAGGAAATATATTCCCTTGAAAATACCAAAGCATTGACTACAGAGTCAGTACGATCCCTGCTCTAAGCTCCCCTCCTTTGGGTTCCTCCTTCTTTTCTCTTTTTCTGTCAATAGTGGTGGTTCCTCAGGGTTTCGTGTCTATCTCCTACTTATTAAATTAATACCATAACCTCAACCTTAATTCCATCATACATCCGCATGACTCAAAACCTTCTATTTTCTTCAACTCCTTTCAATTTCCTCCATCTTTTACTTCTAGATTGCCTCTGGCTTTAAGCTCTTCCGCATTCTATATTCCTCAGTCGCTTATCTTAATAATTTCCCCGAGGTGGGTCGTCTCAACTTGTAAATTCAACTTCTTTTAAAAAAACCCAACTTCTGAGCGGAGTACAATTCTTCACTCAATTCGCCAAGAAACACAATTCTACAAACAGTCATAATATATCTTGCTTTCGAGTAGATTCACGTGATTTTATTCCATCAGATACGCTCACTATCAGCCTGTTCGACCAATACTGAAGAACCTAACATTCCTATAGCCTTATAACGATAAAACAAAAATGTCTTGGAAACCTCACACACAATAACGGTTGCTAGGGGCGAGCGACATCAAAGAGACTGAACAGTTCTGTTTAGACGGCAGACATTTTTTTTCCCCTCATTTTCTCAGGTTGCTCCAGCATACCAGGGTTCGATCCCAGCCATGTATGGAGTAATGCTCTCATAAATCTGGGGGGAGGGCCTCTGGTGTCCAACACAACCACCCGGCACAGCCGGACTTTTGGGCAGGGTCGAAGTCAATAGGCCAAAAAGGGCTTCATAAACTGTTCTGGTACTTCCACGTTCACTTAACCCTCTATATCTATATATGGTGCTTTACTTCATCCGTCACCTAACTCGAGGAGACTTGTGCAGTGCCTCGAGGAACTTTCACTTCATCGCGTACACAACCCCCTTACGAACGCCCTTCGTAAGCACAAGGAGGTCTGAATCTGCGCACAGTTTTGTTTTGTGTTGACATTTAAGTCTTGTTGTGCACTTATGGCAAAACTTTTTCATGTCGTACTCCGTCTTCTTGTACCAACTCATGAACGAGGGCCTGTGGAATAGGACGGAGCTAATTCACCGAAGGAGCTTTGGGAGGGTGGAGGCCGGGGGTGATGCCCTTGTTTCTGCGGAGGTAACATCTCATGTGCTCCTTGTTCCTCCGTATATTCAGGTTTCTTTATCTCTTGCTGTCCTCTTTCATTGAAACGCGCCCCCACCATCCCTTTTTAACTGGCGTGTCTTGCGGGGATTTGTAACATTCCATCTAACCTTTCCCTCAACCTCCCTCCGAGGGTCACATATTCCTTTCAAAATACTTCTTCCTCTGGAAACAGGGTCTTTCGACCCCGTGTCTGCTTTGGCGAATTCATCATTAACAAAAACAGCCCTGATGCTCAACCGGCGACCGTTGAGGGATGCTTTTTCTGTCTCCATGCGGAGGTTCACTCACGACTCCGGTCGCTGTCCTAACACCTGATGGCTCCAAGACGATTGGGAGTGGGATTCTTCGGCTGTTTAAAATAATAAAATCCCCCGACCTTCACCGTTCTTCTATCTCACACTGCCACTTCTGTCGGTTTTCCTGCCGAACTGGTTGCGGTGGCTAATGGCGTTCAATAGGTTTTTAGCTGCTTCCCATTCAGTGGGTAATTACACTACTACTCTCCGATTCCCAGAAGTGCCTGCTTCAAGCGTGCCTTGACTGTAAGGAGGCTAATGAGTCATATCACTTCGTGACCGAGAAAAACCCTTTAATTCTCTAACGTATCCAGAGCTCCCTCTGCTCTTGCGTTGCAGCGGAGAACTGTTCAAATTCTTTGGTCCCATTTCCAACTGTGGCTATGGTTCCGGGAACCGAGCGTGGCCGACAGGGAAGAGCTAACGATGCAGCTAACACGTATTGTCAATGCTACAATGCTCTTCCTCCTGACTTGCGACTGGACCCTATCCCGATATGCTTCCTGATTTTTTTATATTTTCCAGTCTCGCGGGTTCCTTTCTTGCTGCAGGCTGTTGGTTTAGAGGATATATAAGTCGTAAGAGCGCACCAAGCTACAAGCAAGTCAACCCCGTCATTTGTGCGCACTGGTCTGCTTTGCCAGAGAAGTCGCCTTTTTGAGGTGGTCCCTGGCTCGATTACAATAGGACTACCAAATATTCACCCATGTTTTCTCATTGGTCGCAGGAATGTGAACGATTGATCTTGGCCAGTTTTGCTACACCACACACTTTGAGTATTGCCCGGCCGCGGCCGCCCGGCCTTTCACATTTTTTCATCGTGTTGAGGGTTTGTGATGAACCTCTTTGTTCCTGTAACGACGCTACGGTCTCCCTGGTTGCAAACACGAAGTGGTACTTCCGTCCAACACATTTTGCCGCACATTGTAGCGGGCACCTCACTGCTTTCTGCAATCCTACTCAATCTCCGAGTGAAGCGTTTTTGCCGATCTGTGAATTTAAACACCTCAAATAAGATTTAAATTCTCTCAATAAAATTCTCTCAGCGTGATTTTTATATCGTTTTGCTAGGGACTTTCTGTTGTTGGTTTGCTGACACGGTATATCCGCATGACCTCTCTGCTGTGGTTGTCCCTGTACATTAACTCAAAAAAAAAAATAGTATACATGCAAAACTAGCGCACTCGAGACTTAGTTCCTTTACATTCACTAGCGATTCAATTGCACCAGCCACCTTCTTACCATTCACCATTTTCTCACTACACTGTTTTATCCTCCCTTTTCATCCAACATATATCCTAAATATTTAAACTCTTCTACTTCTTCCAATTGTTCACTATCTAACATGACTTCATACTGCGAACTCTCCTTACTCTTATCTACATAAACTCCCTCCTTTTACACATCTGCCAAATCCCTCTACCAACCCTCTCAAACTCTTCAGATTCGCCACACACAACTAAATCACTCTACCATTCTCCTTCATTCTAACACCTTCCCCTGCTACCCCTTCCTCCTCTAGTTCTTTCAAAGCCCCATCCATATTCAAATTAAATAACCAAGGGGAAATAAGTCAAATAACACATTCCTACCCCACCATGCTATTAATGTTAAACCAATCGCTTTCAACTCCATTTATTCTTACACATGCTTCACTACCGTTATACATACTTTTGATTCTATTCAGAAGCCTACCACCAACACCATATATCATTGACACCTGCCTCAGAGTTTCCCTATTAACCCTGTCATGCGCCTGTTGCAAGTCCATAGAACCTAAATATAATTTATTCTTCTCTAATTTTCTCAGTCATTTGTTTCAATGTAATAATTTGATCTACATATCCTCTAACACTTCTTCACCAATCAATCACTCGACGCACTCTTCCCAGTATGACTGCCAGCAGGTGATAAAACCCCTCGTAAAGAAATGGTCGTCCTCTTGTAGGCGGGGTCGCGGCATTGGACATACAAATTTGATGCACTGCTACCTTATGGCGACGGACGACCCCTCGGTTTGGCCTTTTTGCACATCATGTTTTTGTTGGTTGTGATTCATAATTATCAGTTGTCAGAATAAGTTTCATACCTTTTCAAGAACGTCTTGCTTTTTTATGTCCTTATGGAATCATCTCATTTTTGTAGTTTGCTGTCCTTGCTTTCTCTCAGAGAATTGAACTTGCTCTGTAAGATTTAACAATACTTACATTGTCTGTCATTATTGGTGTCTCTAGGTGTCGTCCATGTTGTTTGGTTTTCCAGCACAGTATAGCCACTAAAATCCAGGAAAGGTATTCACTTTCTACTGTCATCAAATAGTTTTTTTTTCGAATGTTTCTTATTTTTTCGTTTTTCTATTGTTGTTGTTAATCTGCCATTTAACCAAAAGTATTTTAACCTATTCACACATTCACTCTTAATTGAATAGGGCACAGGAAGCGCCCATATTTAGTTAAGATCACTAATAGGTAATTTCTCGCATATCTAATTAAAATCATACGTATAGGAAATCTCTCACAAACTTAAGTGGTTCCCTTCAAAGCTATAGCCGAGTCTAACGTGTTTTAACTTTCAACATTCCTTCACCACATTACGACCCTTTATATTTTTATTCTCATCTTACATTCAATCGACCTTTCTCATGCATTTTTTTGAGTATTTTCTCATGAACCTTAAAAATCTCGAACTTTATACTCGCTTTGCTCCATATATGACGATTCCGCCTGGATAATCGTAATCTTGGTATTGCGCTCCTTTCAAAATTCATCACATGCATACAAGGGGTATACTTATCTCATTGTCTCTTACTGTCATATTATTGAGATGGAAAAGGTGAAGGCATAAAAAGGGTAAACTTATATAAGTGAAAAAGGTATACTTATCTCATTGTCTCTCACTGTCATATTATTGAGATGGAAAAGGTGAAGATATAAACTAGCTAGTTTGATATATAGGCGGTGCACAAGAAGTGACACGACTCAAAAAATGTAAATTAAAAGAAGTTGGAGAAGTTGTGCTTGTCCATAGAAATGTATTTTATTTCTAT